>JAREIK010002529.1:0-146099 GCA_029783825.1 Sapria himalayana | reverse complement strand
ATTATTCTTATTATTCTTATTCTTTTATTCCCCTTATTCTTTGTTTCTTCTTATTCTATTTTTCTTCTAATTCTTATTACTTTTCTTATTATTTTTTATACTTTTTATTTCTTATTATACTTTTTATTCTACTTATTCTTTTTATTCTTCCTATTCTTTTTAATATTTTTTTTCTTTTTATTCAACTTATTCTTTTATTCTTCTTATTCTTCTTATTTTTCTTATTCTTCTTATTCTTCTTATTCTACTTATTCTTCTTATTCTTCTTATTTTTAAATATTCTTCATATTCTTAATATGATTCATATTCTTTTTATTCTTCATATTCTTTTTATTCTTCATATTCTTCTAGTACTATTCATTCTTCTTATTTTTTTTATTCTTTAAATTCGTTTAATTCCATTTATTCTTCTAATTCTTCATATTATTATTATTATTCTTATTCTTATTCTTCTACTTATCTTCTTATTCTTTTATTTTTATTATTCTTTTTTTTTCTTATTATTCCTATTCTTCTTATTCTTCATTTTCTACTTATAATTCTTAATATTATTATTATTATTGTTCTTATTCTTCTTATTCTTCATATTCATCTTATTCTTCATTTATTCTTATTCTTCTATTTCTTCTTATTCTTCTCTATATATTATTTTTCTCTTTCTTGTTATTCTTCTCTTTCTTCTTATTCTTCATATTCTTTATATTCTTTTTTTCTTATTATTGTTATTATTCTTATTATTGTTATTATTTTTTTTCCAATGTCCTTAGCTCCCTTCATGCCCCTCCATGGCTTTTTCTCCTTATGGCCTCTATTGTTGTCACCCCATTGCCTCTTTTGTTGTAGCTTTATTCGCTTTTCAGCTACTATTCTGCACAATAAAAATCATGCAAAATATATCTAATGTGCTCTACTCCTACCCATTTTTCTTCCCTTTCCCCACCCACTTAACACATTATCCATCGGTTTACAAGTGAGGCCAAGAAAAGGAAAAAAAATTGAAAAGGAGTAAGAAGGTATAGGCAGCTACGGGCAGTAGGCTTTCCTTCATGTCATTGGGTGTTATCTTTTTCTTTGCCTTTATTTGCCTTAATCTTTGTATGCTTTTTCTTCTCTCCCCTTTTTCCTTCATTTGACTCCACCTTCATAAGCTTTACTTCCATTTCAAGAGATTTATACAACCATCGGAAGGGCAACTTTTTCTTTGGCTTTGACCCCTGGGCTTTATCTTCCTCTTCAAGGTTGGGGCCAGCATCCTCATCTACTTAGGATCCATATGACTGACGCAAACTAGAGTATTCTAAGGGCTGATACAACCTTCCTCACTATATAACAGACCCTGACTCAGACCCTAAGCACAATGTACAGACAGCTAAAAAGCTATTATAGTTTACAACAGATTAATTAAAATTACAACAGCAGACTCAGGAACCAAAGACTAACAACAGACCATTCTATCCCCACCATTTACAGACACTGTGTACTGCACACTCTACTACCGGATATGCAGGTCCATATCCCAGCTTTTGTTGCTTTAGGTTGATAGTAAGCTGTGCAAACTTTCCTGAAAACCATGAGCATACTTCCTACCTATCAATATCAGTTATTCAATTACCTACGCTTGGATCCTTCCTTCTTCCTGACTTGGTACAATTAAATCCAGGCCTAAAACAAATTTACACCTTATATTCTTTAAGAATCCTACTAATTATTATTATTATTATTTATTTTTTTTTCCAGCTTAAGGTCCGTCTTTTTATGCCCTCCCCTCAAGATCAGGGGGCCCTTTTCCTGCTCCAATACCTTTTACTGAAAAACTTATAAAACTCATAACAAACAAAATCAAGCATTATAAATATATCTACTATTTCCTCCAAGTATTTTAAACCTAAATTCTAGTTTTTTGAACTCTAATATATGGAAATCCTATTTTATCTAATCTTATTAATCCTTTGTATTTTTTTGGAATATTGTTACTCTTGAATTCTTGTGAGCCCCTTATTACTCATTCATCCACTAATTTGTCTGCTAACGCATTAGCCTCTCTAAATATATGTATGATTCGTCCCTTTATTTCACACATTAATTTTTTTATTTTTAATATATCCTCTTCAAATTGCCACATTTCTATCTTGCCTGTTACTAGATTCACCAGGATATTCAAATCTACCTGCACTTGAAGATTGTGTATATTATTATCCTTGCATATTTGTAATCCCTTTTTTAGAGCCATAACCTTTCCATGCAATGTTGAAGTGTCAGGGGCTTTCATTGTAAATGCTTTTAAAATTGTACCTTCATTATTTCATTGTGTATATTAAAATTATACCTTCATTATTTCTTATTTTTCTTATTCTTCGTATTCTTCATATTCTTTTCTTCTTTTTTTTTCTTCTTATACTTTCTATTCTTCTTCTTCTTTATTTTTCTATTATTCTTCTTATTCTTCTTATTCTTCTTATTCTTCATATTCTTATTATTACTCTTATTCTTCTAATTCTTCAAATTCTAATTATTCTTATTCTCTTATTCTTCTTATTATGCTTATTCTTCTTATTCTTATTATTTTTATTATCCTTCTAATTTTTCTTACTCGTCTTATTTTTCTTATACTTCTTATTTTTATTATTCTTTTAATTTTTTTTACTCTTCTTATTCTTCTTATTTTTATTATTCTTCTTATTCTTCTTAAATATATTACTTTTCTTATTCTTCTTATAATTCTTATTATTCTTCATATTCTTTCTATTCTTCTTAATCTTATTTTTCTTCATATTTTTTTTATTTTTTTATTCTTCTTATTCCTCTAATTCTTCTTATACTTATTACTTTTCTTATTTTTCTTATACATCTTAGTCTTATTATTTTTATTATTCTTCTTATTCTTCATATTCTTCTTAATCTTCTTATTTTTTTTATTCTTCTTATTTTTCTTATTCTTCTTATTCTTTTTATTATTACTATTTTAATTCTTATCCTTCTTATTCTTCTAATTTTTCTTATTCTTCTTATTTTTATTATTGTTCTTATTCTTCCAATTCTTTTTTAATCTTCTTATTCATCTTATTCTTTGTATTCTTCTTATCCTTCTTATTCTTATTATTCTTCTTATTCTTTTTATTCATCTTATCCTTCTTATACTTCTTATTCATATTATTCTTCTTATTCTTCTTATAATTTTTATTCTTATTATTCTTTTTATTCTACTTATTTTCTTAATCTTTTTTTTTCATATTGTTCTATTCTTATTTTTTTTATTCTTTCTATTAATCTTATTCTTCAAATTCTTCTTATTCTTCAAATTCTTTTATTATTTTTTTTGTTCTTATTCTTTATATTCTTCTTCTTCTTCTTCATTTTCATCTTATTCTTTTTATACATCTTATTCGTCTTATTCTTCTTATTCTTTTTTATTCTTTTTATTTTTCATATTCTTTTTATTCTTTTTATTATTTTTTATTCTTCTTAATCTTCTTATTATTCTTAATTTATTTTTCTTCTTATTATTCTTATTTTATTTTTCTTCTTATTTTTCTTATTATTCTTCTTATACTTCTTATTTTTATTATTCTTTTTATTCTTCTTATTCTATTACTCTTCTTATTCTTCTAATTCTTTTAATTCTTCTAATTCTTCTAATTCTACTAAGTCTTATTATTCTTCTAATTCTTCTAATTCTTCTAATTCTTCTAATTCTTCTAATTTTTCTAATTCTTCTAATACTTTTATTATTATTCTTCTTCATATTTTTCTTATTTTTCTTATTCTTTTTTATTCTTATTATTCTTTTTAATTCTTTTTATTCTTATTATTCTTCTAATTCTTCTTATTGATATTATTCTTATTATTCTTCTTATTTTTCTTATTCTTATTTTTCTTATTCTTTTTATTCTTATTCTTTTTATACTTATTCTTGTTATTCTTCTTATTCTTGTTATTTTTCTTATTCTTCTTATTTTTCTTATTCTTCTTATTCTTTATATTCTTCTTTTTCTTATTTTTTTTATTATTCTTATATATTTTATTATTATTATTCTTCTTATTATAATTATACTTATTATTCTTCTTATTCTACTTTTTCTATTTATTCTTAATATTCTTCTTATTCTTCTTATTCTTTTATTTATTCTAATTTTTTCTTATTCTTCATATTCTTCTAATTCTTCGTATTCTTCTTATTCTTCTTATTCTTCTAATTTTGCTTCTTCTTTTAATTTTTCTAATTCTTCTTTTTCTTCGTATTCTTCTTATTCTTTTAATTCTTCTTATTCTTATTAATCTTCTTTTTCTACTATTCTTTTTTTTTATTTTTCTTTATATTCTTCTTATTCTTCTTATTTTCTTATTCTTTTTATTCTTTTTATTCTTCATATTCTTCTTATTGTTCCTATTCTTCTTATTCTTCTTATTTTTCTTATTTTGCTTATTCTTCTTATTCTTCTTTTTCTTCTTTTTCTTCTTTTTCTTATTTTTCTTCTTATTCTTCATATTCTTGTTATTCTTCATAGTCTTCTTATTCTTTTTATTCTTTTTATTTTTCTTATTCTTTTTATTTTTCTTATTCTTTTTATTTTTCGTTTTACTCTTATCCTCCTTATTCTTATTACTCTTCTTATTCTTCTTATCATTCTTATTCTTATTATTCTTTTTTTTCTACTTATTCTTGCTATTTTTCTTAATCTTTTTATTCTTATTATTCTTGGTTTTCTTCTTATTCTTCTTATTCTTCTTTTTCTTATTATTCTACTTTTTCTTCTTATTCTTCTTATTTTTTATTATTCGTCTTATTTTTCTTTTTCTTTTTATTCTTATTATTTTTTTTATTCATCTTATTCTTCATATTCGTCTACTTCTTCTTATTCTTCATATTCTTCTAATTCTTTTTATTCTTCATATTCTTCCAATTCTTCTAAGACTTTTTATTCTTCATATTTTTTTTATTTTTCTAATTTATCTTTTTTAAAGGTTATTTTATTATATATTTACCCTCTCTTTTGGTGGAGGAATACCAATTCTTAAAAGCTAGCATACTACCCTTTATCCCAATACACTTTGTACCCATCAAAGACCACCCTTTAAATCATATTCTAATTCTTCTTATTCTTTTTATTCTTATTATTCTTGTTATTCTTATTATTCTTCTTATTCTTCTTATTCTTCTTAGTCTTGTTATACTTTTTATTCTTATTATTCTTCTTAATCTTATTATTCTTCTTATTCTTCTTAATCTTATTATTCTTCTTATTCTTCTTATTCTTCTTATTCTTCTTATTCTTCATATTCTTCTTTTTCTTATTATTTTTATTTTTATTCTTGTTCTTCTTAGTCTTCATATTCTTCTTATTTTTCTTATTTTTCTTATTCTACTTATTCTTCAAATATTTCTTATCTTTTTATTCATTTTATTCTTATTATTCTTGTTATTCTTCACTTTATTCTTATTCTTCTTATTCTTATTCTTTTTTTTTTCTTATTCTTCTTTTTTCTTCTTATTCTTCTTTTTCTTCTTATTCTTCTTATTTTTATTATTCATCTTATTTTTCTTATTCTTCTTATTCTTCTTATTCTTCTTATTATTTTTATTATTCTTATTCTTCTTATTCTTCTTCTATTTTTTCTTCTTCTTATTCTTCTTATTCTTCTTATTCATCTTATTCTTCATTCTTCTTATTCTTCTTATTCTTCTTATTCATCTTATTCTTCATTTTCTTCCTTTTTTCTTATCTTTCTTATTTTTCTTATTCTTCTTATTTTTCCTATTTTCTTATTTTTCTTACTTTTCTTATTTTTTTTATTTTTCTTTTTCCTATTATTTTCCTTATTCTTCTTATTCTTCTTATTCATCTTATTCTTCTTATTCATCTTTTTCTTCATATTCTTCCTTTTCTTCTTATCTTTCTTATTCTTCTTATTTTTCCTATTTTTCCTATTTTTCTTATTTTTCTTACTTTTGTTTTTTTATTATTTTTTTTCCTCTTATTCTCCTTATTCTTTTTATTCTTCTTGTTTTTTTCTTATTAATCTAGTTATTCTTTTTATAGTTCTAATTCTTATTATTCTTTGTTTACTACTTTTTCTTTCTATTCTTCTAAATCTTTTTATTCTTTTTTTTCTTCTTATTCTTCTTATTCTTATTATTCTACTTATTCTTTTTATTCTTCTTTTATTATTAATATTATTATTCTTTATTTCTTCTTATTTTTTTAGTCTTCTTATTCTTCATATTCTTCTAATTCTTCTAATTCTTCTAATTCTTCTAATTCTTCTAATTCTTCTAATTCTTCTAATTCTTCTAATTCTTCTAATTCTTTTAATTCTTTAAATTCTTTAAATTCTTCAAATTCTTCTTCTTCTTCATATTATTCTAAATCTTCTAATTCTTTTAATTCTTCTAAATCTTTTTATTCTTCGTAGTCATTTAATTCTTCTAATTCTTCTTATTCTTTTTAGTCTTTTTATTCTTCTTATTCTTCTTATACTTCTTATTCTAGCTATTCTTCTTATTCTTCTAATTTTTCTTATTCTTTTTATTCTTCTTATTCTTTTTATTCTTTGAATTCTTATTATTCTTCTTATTGTTCTTATTCTTCATATTCTTGTTAGTCTTCTTATTCTTCTTATTCTTATTATTCTTCTTATTCTTGTTATACTTCTTATTCTACTTATTCTTTAATTCATCTTATTCTTATTATTCTTATTATACTTATTACTATTATTATTATTATTATTATTCTTCTTATCCTTATTCTTATTATTCTTCTTAATCTTATTATTATCTTTATTCTTCTTATTATCCTTATTCTTAATATTCTTATTATACTTCTTATTCCACTTTTTCTTCATTTTCTTCTTATTCTTCTTATTTTTCATTTTATTCTTATTCTTAATATTCTTCTAATTCTACTTATTCTTCATATTCTTCTTATTATTATTATACTTCATATTCTTCTTATTTTTTTTTTATTTTTATTATTCATCTTATTCTTATTATTGTTCTAATTCTTCTTATTCTTATTATTGTTCTTATTCTTCTTATTCTTCTTATTCTTCTTATTTTTCTTATTCTTCTTATTCTTATTATTCTTATTAATCTTCTTATTATTCTTATTCTTCTTATTCTTCTTATTCTTCTTATTCTTCATATTTTTCTTATTCTTCTAATTCTACAAATTCTTTTAATTATTCAAATTCTTCTTATTCTTCTTATTCATATTCTTTAACTTTTACTTCTTATTCTTTTTATTCTTCTTATTATTTTTATTATTCTTCTTATTCTTATTCTTTTTATTCTTTTTAATCTTATTATTCTTTTATTCTTTTATTTCATCTTATTCTATCTAATCTTCTTATTTTTCTTATTTTCTTATTCTTCTTATTCTTTTGATACTTCATATTCTTCTTATTTTTGGAATTCTTCATATTCTTCTTATACTTCTTATACTTCTTATTCTTCTTATTCTTCTTATTCTTCTTATTCTTCATATTCTTCTTATTTTTCTTATTCTTCATATTCTTCTTATTTTTCTTATTCTTCTTATTATTTTTATTATTCTTATTTTTCATATTCATTTTTTTTTCTTCTAATTCTTCTTATTATTCTTATTTATCTTATTCTTTTTTATTCATCTTTTTCTTCTTATTCTTCATATTCTTCTTATTCTTATTTTTTTTATTTTTCTTATTATTATTATAATTATTATTATTCTTCTTCTTATTCTTCTTCTTATTCTTCTTTATCTTATTATTCTACTTATTTTTATTATTCTTTTTATTCTATTAATTTTTTTTATTAATCTTATTCTTCTTATTTCTTCATATTCTTTTATTCTTAGTTTTCTTGTTATTCTTATTATTCTTATTATTCTACTTATTTTTCTTATTCTTATTCTTCTTTTTATTTTTTATTTTTTCTTATTCTACTTATTTTTCTTATTCTTCTTTTTCTTCTTTTTCTTCTTATTCTTCTTATTCTTTTTTTCTTTTTATTCTACTTATTTTTATTATTCTTTTTATTGTTCTTATTCTTTTTATTCTCCTTATTCTTAATTTTCTTATTCTTCTTATTATTTTTAGTCTTCTTATTCATCTTATTATTCTATGTCTTCTAATTATTATTATTATTATTATTATTATTATTATTCTTATTCTTATTTTTATTCTTCTTATTCTTCTTATATATCTTATTCTTCTTATTCTTCTTATACATCTTATTCTTCTTATTCTTGTTTCTTATTCTTTTTATTCTTTTTATTCTTCTTATATTTCTTATTCTTCTTTTTGTCATTCTTTTTGTTCTTATTCTTTTTATTCTTCTTAATCTTCTTAATCTTCTTTATCCTTTTAATCTTCTTATTTTTCATATTCTTCTTATTTTTCTTACTTTTCTTATTTTTCTTGTTCTTTGTATTCTTCTTATTCTTCATATTTTACTTATTCTTCTTATTTTACTTATATTTTTTATTTTTCTTATTCTTCTTATTCTTCCTATTCTTCTTACTTTTCTTATTCTTCTTATTTTTTTTATTATTCTTATTTTTTTTTCTTTTTCTTATTCTTTTTTTTTGTGTTATTCTTGTTATTCTTCTTATTCTTCATTTTCATATTATTCTTTTTATTCTTATTCTTCTAATTCTTTTAATTCTTCTAATTTTTTTTATTCTTTTTATTCTTTTTATTATTCTTATTCTTCGTATTCTTCTTATTCTTCTTATTCAACTTATTCATCTTATTCTTCATATTCTTCCTTTTTTTTTCTTATTCTTCTTATTCTTCTTATTTTTCTTATTCTTCTTATTTTTATTTTTTTTAAAGTTTGTTTTATTATTATAACCCTCTCTTTTGGTGGAGGAATACCAATTTTTTCAAACTATATACTACCCTTCTCCCTATTACACCTCTTTTTAAAATTACAAAAATCAATTAACAAAATCTATAATGGATTCTTCACTATGTGGCTCTCTATATTTCCCTGTTCATTATGTTTTTCTTAGTGCTGACCCTTCTACATCCATTTCCTTTATCTACTTATACCCTCCTTTTGAAGTTGAATCTACTGCCCCTTCCTATCTTGGTTCCTGCCCTCTTCAGCTCCTTCCTATTTTCAAGTTCTCCCTTGATCCTTGACTCCCGGATTCCTCTTCCTTAAAAAGCTTATGCACATACATACACTTGGAAAAAACACATACACTAGCACATACATACAAAGAAAAACACATACAATCCCTTGACAGACAAACCACTTAAACTTAACAAACACTAGCTCTCTCACTTCATAAAATTACATTTTTTTTTCTTTATAGACATCTTGAGCTTTCCTTGCTTTACGCCGTAAGCCTCTTCTGCATCCTCCTTTCTCTGACTACTTTCAAATCTGTAATTCAGCAAAAACTTGCTGTATATTTTTGCTCTATTCCTACCCTTGTACCCTTCTCCTTCCCTTAACACAAATGTCAACTCGATCACACAATAATTACATGCAGACAATAGACGCAAAACAAACATTATTTTCTACCCTCATCCTTAAAAACTTCTAGCACTATTCGAATAACCACCTTTTTTGAAAAGCTGCTGGCTTCTCTTGTCTCTTCTACTCTTCCCCCTTAAACCCTATAAACACCTCTCTGCAAAACTTAACAATCCATATCTTATACATTTACTAGAATCATACCCATAACCCTTTTCCCCACCCTTAATACATCTAATCAAATGCAGAATCTTATTCTTATTTCGGCCCCCACTCTGATCTCTGCACATAAAACTACACAAAATAGAATTCACAACAGTAATATTGTCTTTCCAAATTAATTTCCACAACATTAATTCATAAAACAGAATTCACGATAGTTCAGGTCTAGCCGAAGCCTTCCCCTCAAACGTACCCTCTAGCTACATAACTAGAGGAAGTCAAACGGGCCGGACCGACCCATTTTTTTAGAGCATGACCGTGCTTTTGTGCCGGGCCAGGCACGACACTATTAATGTACCATGTCGTGCCTGGCCCTGCACGGTTTATCAAAGCCAGGCTCGGTCGAGCCAAACCTGGCCGTACGGGCTAAAACAGGCCTTACGGGCGCGGGAATGGTTTAAATTTTGTTTTTTTTTTAAATTTTAAAGTTTAATTTTTTAGTTTAAATAAAATATATATTATATTATATATAGAATTATAGATAAAGTATAATATATTAAAATTATAAAAAGAAAATTCTTAAAAATTTATTAAATTACAAAGTTTAATTTTTTTTATTAATTTAAAAGAAAATTAGTTTATAATGAATTAAATTATAGAGTTTAAAATTTTTAAATGAAAAATTTAAACAAACAAATTAATTAAATAAAAAATTTCGTTAAAAAAATTAAAAAGTCAAAAAAACCAAAACAAAGCAAATGAGAAATGACCAATCAGCCAATAGATACCGAAAGTCCGAACCAAACAAATTCAAGTTTTAACGTAATGTAAAAATAAAGCATAGAATCAATAAAAAACAAAACATCGAAATCAAAAAGCAGTGGATCATCATCAATCTTTAATCGGCATATCTTGAGCATCAACAGCTGCAACATCAAGATCACTATCATATGGATCATCATCACAGCAATCAATTCCTTCGCTTTCACAGTGGATGCGGATGCAGTCACTGTCCCAGCTCCAGCACAATAATGGATGCTAAACCTTGAATCCTCCTAATCCTTAAAATAGGCCAAGGCCTCAATAATATCTGGACGTAATCTCGATCTTCTATCTAAATTCACGTTCATTGCAACAGAAAAAGCAGACTCCGATGCTATGCTCGACACCGGAGGAATTAGTAGATCCCGTGACATCATAGATAGCACGGGAAAGGTGGACTCATGATTTCCACTACTATAAAATATCAAGATTCTTAGTATCAGAATATGATAGGATTTAGTAATAATCGGTATCTAAGTACCGAGAAAGCTTGCTTCTATGTGATGGTCCACCCCGATGTTTCACCCTCGCTAGTTGAATAGAAAAATCATCATCTCCGAATAAGGTATCCATGTCCGTAATCACAGTCTCACTACTACCACTACCACCACCATACCTAGTATCATAGTATATAAACAGGTCAGTCAACTTCTAGTGAATGAACCCTTCATGTGGCTCTTCCAGGTTTATGCACGAGGAAATATAAGTCAGGGTGTTTTCTACCCCTTCCGCCTTAACCCTAGGGTCCATGCATGCAACGAGGCAATAAAGAGATGGAACGGTGGACCAGTACTTTAAGTACTTGGTATCCATCTCTGCAACCATATGGCTACGTGTCGGGTCAGCTCGATACTTCCTAAATATGCTATTAATGTTGCATATGCACCTGAGTGCAATGCAAGTCATGGGCGTATAAACCGACGAACACATGTTCGTCGTGTCATAAAAAATCTTCAGAAATTTTATAAGTGAAAATTTTGAAGCCCAGTCAGTGTCGTCAATAATAAGTTCGTCACTCTTACTATTGACGTAGTTGGATATCATGTGTTCGTATTCAACACATGACTCCAACATCAAGTACGTGCAATTCCAGCGATGTCTCACATCCGATTGGAATTTCTTCTTCTTAAGATTCACAAGCAAACAGAGACTACCAAACTCTTGTTGTCTGCAAGGAGTGCGAATATATTTTAGTGCATTACGTATATTATCCAACGCAAAAGAACACACCTTCATACCCGCTTGAACAAACAGGTTAATCACATGACACATGCATCTGACATGAAATATCTCACCTAATGGTGCGTCTCTGATATTCCTAACAAATATGTTAATCGCTACTCCATGATTAGATAAGTTATCGAATGTGACACTACAAATTTTATTTTTAATTTTATATTCTCTAAAGATTTTCATCATACACTCAAAAATATCCGGGCCATTATGAGGATGGAGAATCTCAGAGAATCCTAAAATTTTTTTATTCATAGTCCAGTTAGAATCTACATAGTGGTTGGTGAGACATGCATAAGATGATTCATCGTGACTTGTCCAGATATCGGACGTCACAGACACCACTCCACCATATGCCATAAATTCATTAATTATTTTTTGTTTTTCTAACATATACAATTTTAGTATGTCATTCCTAGATGTGGACCTAGGAATCCTATGATAAGTAAGCTGAAAATATGTATGCATGATGTGCACTACCCTTGGATCTTCCGAAAATCTGATCTGAAGACCCATCAATGTGATAAGTCTGTCCATGCCATCCCTACCCAACTCGCTGGAGCATATGAAGTGTGTAAACTTTGAAACTGAACTAGATCCAGTCTCAAAAAATGTAGTGCCAAGTTGGGTTTGCCTAGGATCTAATTGACCATGTTTTTTGGTGCATAATTCGGCATGCCTCTTAAGGTACTCAGTCCCAAACGAACTCTTACAAGTTAAAATTCTCATACAATATTTGTACTGTGTCATTTCTTCTTCCTCACCCCTAACTTTTATTTTATTTTATTATATTTAAATGAGTCCAAACTACAGAAATCCTCCTAGTTTTTTGTTTTTTAGAGGTTTGGGTTGAGACGACTGGAGAAACTAAAGTTTTAGTAGCATCAGACCTTTGTGTAAGATTTTCATTTTCTAAATTTAAATATGTTTCATTAGTATTTATCATTTTTAAGATTTTTTTTTAAATAGGAAACTTATGTAGAGACTAGATGATAGATTTTAGATTTAACTATTTTAGGACTAGAGAGAGAGAAACTAGACTAGAGAGAGACTGAGAGAGAGAGAGAGAGATAAAGAGAAAAAAACTTAAAATAAATTACCCAGTAAAGTAGTGAGGTCGATCACGTGCACGATGCACCATAATCTAGCTCAAAATTTGAAACCCAAGTTGAGAATCCCCAAAAGCCAAGCCAAATGATGAAATCCTGAGTCCCGAGAGAGAGGAGCAAGATTTTTGAGAGAGTGAAAATGTGAGATTTGAGAGAATAAATGTTTATGAAAAATATAAATGTCATAGAGAGGTGGGGAAGATTTTATAGATTAAAGAAAATAATTTTTTTAAAATTTTTTTTTTTGTTTTTAATTTTTTTTTAATATTTTAGGGGGCAGAATCATGAGTGCCATTGGATTTTTCCCTCTAGCCGTTGGAGGCGAGATCCAATGGCTAAAATTTAAATTTTTTTTTCTCGTCGGGGGGAGGGGGGGGGGGGGGGGATCGGGTTGGGTCACGAGTGACCGCGGGTCGGGTCTGATTGGACCCGACACGCGGTCATTGTGTGCTGGAAGCTAGGCCCGACTCACCGAATCACAAGAGGGTGAGCTGTGACCTGTGACTTGTGAGTCATGACTCGTGAGGGTGCGAGAAGCCGGGAGCCTAGGTCTGCGGGTGCAGGTGCGGGATCAGGTGTGACCCCAAACCGTGCAGATGGGCCGTGCCACGATCCTCCGAATCATGCCAGCTTAGGCACGACACAAGGCCCGGTTGGCCTTGGCACTGCACGGCACAGGCCTTGCCTTACCCGGGCACAGGTAATTCCTGTGCCGGGCAGGCCCAAGCATGGCCTAACCGTGCCATGCCTCGTGTCGGGCCTGCCCAGCCCGGCCCTGGTTGACACCTCTATACATAACCTGAAACACCAAGAAAAAGCAACCAAAACTACAAAAAAAACTCTACAATTTATATCAGTCCACGATACCCAAAAGATCGCCTTACCCTTATCTCAAAACAACCCCCCCTATACACAGAGTGGCCTATGGGCTCCTCCTATTCCTACCCTCATAAACTCACTTATTATCACCTCTTCAAAGCAGGTATGGGGTATATCTCTCTCGAAGGTATGGGGTTCCCAACCTGTCCAACATAGCAAATCCTTTTAGTTTATCTGGCATATTATCTCTCTTGAACTTGTTTACCCCTTTAAGTAATCCTAACCTGGCTAGAATATCAACGAGAGCATTTTCCTCACTATATATATGTGATATGCCCGCATTTAGTTCTTCCATTATGTTTATTATAATTCCAATCTCCTCTTCATGCCTCCATAGCAGTATTCTTCTTGTGGCTAGAACCACTAGTAAGGTGGAATCTACTTCTATTTGTATGTTTTTTAATCCTGTCTCCTTATAAATCAGTAACCCTCTTTTCAGTGCATAGATTTCTGAGTGCATGGCCGATGAGGCATTGCAAGTCACAGTGAAAGCTTTTAGAGTTCTACCTTTTGAATTCCTTATTACTCCTCCATCTCTTGCAGCCCCCATGTCCCTATTAAAACTTCCGTCCGTATTTAGAGCTAACTTTCCTACTAAAGGCTTATTTGATCTTATAATCTGTATGCCTTGTAATTTCTTACTATATAGAGAAAGTTCCCATGTGTTTTTAATGTCTCGTTCCACTTCTAGATTTTCTACTCTAAAGGGCTTTATGGCCGAGATATTCCCAATTTCTCTCCTAATATCTTTTAAAATAACTACTACATTCATTTGTATTCCATCGAATCTGGTCCTATTTCTGGCTTTCTATAAACACCGGATGGTAACATGTGGTAGATTTTGGATAAGCCATTTATGAGCTTTTCTTTTGAAGTATGCTTTGCCCCATCTTTTTACTCTATCCACAAAACCAACCTATTTGACACTAATCTACATGGATTTTTCTAACTCCTTCAATACTACTACTATAGGTTTCCCTGTCAAAAATAAATGATCTTTAGTTTCAACTACCGCCAAACAGCATTTGCATCTAGATACCAGCTTTATTCCTTTCTTTTCTACATTGAAATCAACTATTATAGCATTAGAGAGTACTTTCCATGTAAGCAAGCTCATTTTCTGTGGGATGTCACTTTTTCAGACCCATTTAAAAATAGATTGTGAAGATTATTTTTTTCTTATCAGTTCTTTCACCAATTTTATTGTGAAGTTTCATTGTGGCGTGAATGTCCAATTCCAACCACTCTTTTACAAGCTCGTGCATGATTCCACTACTTCCTTCTGTTTTACTAGAAATTTCTAGTTCATCGATGCATTTCTTTTATCTATAAAATTATCTCATCCATATTTAGCTTTCATAAATTTTGCTCATAATCTTTCATTTTTTTAACCTCCACCAGCCTTTACAATCCCATGCCTTTACCATATCCTTCAAACTTATTATGCCTAAGCCCGCTTCCTCTTTTGAGTGACATATATTATCTCAGCTCTTCCAGTGAAGCTTTCACCTACCCTCTTTCTTGCACCATAGAAAATTAGCCATTTCTATTTCTAATTTTTTTATAAATTTGGGGGGGGGGGGGGTGAATGACAGACAGAGTGTGTACCATGGTGCTTTGAAGCACGTGAGAGATTAGAGTTATCCTTCATTCAAAACTCAGTAAGTCCTCTTTCCATCTTGCCATTTTCTTTCTCATTTTATCTAGAAGGAAGCTTAGATACTCTTTTCTTAATCTACACTCATACATGGGGCAGCCCAAGTATATTAAAGCTCTCTTGTTTTGCGTGAAACTAGTGATATTTTTTACTTTTTGAGCCACTTTAACCGAAGTTTTTAAGGTAGATGAACAGACACTTTCTTTTATTTCAAATGTCTAGAGCAGATCCATCAGATTAAATATCGAGCTACTACTGGCATTTATAAAAATTATCAAATCATCCGCATAGGCTAAATAACTTATTCTTATGGCATTTCTATAATGTCTGAACATTATTATTTTACCTTCCGACATTCTACTATTAACATTTTGAATCAGAAATTCCAAATATATATCGAATAATAGTGGAGACAAAGGGTCACAATAATTTACAATAATTTTTACCCACGCATTGAAGACACATCTATATATTAAATCAATGCATAATTTTGAGAATCCTAGACTTCTCTAGGCAAAGCAAAGTGTATCCCACTCCACCTTGTCAAAATCTTTAGACAAATCATGTTTGACTACCAGATTATGTCCTCTAGTTTTAACTGCTATTTCTATCATTATTTCAGAAGCTAAATTAATGTTTTCTACCATTAAACTAGTTTTTACAAAGCCCGATTGTGGTAATATGTTGGTTAATCTACTTTGAATAATTTTTGCTAGAATCTTATAAACTGCATTACATAAGTTAATTGGTCAAAAGTCTTCACATTTCTATGGAGACTACTTTTTTGGGATTAGCACAAAAAAAGATTTTTCCCATTATTTTGGTATATCTGCACCTAAAAAAATGCTAGAGATTGCAAGTACCATATCATTTTAATGATATGACAGGATGTCTGGAAAAAAGAATTATTCTAGCCATCTGGCCCTACAGCGCTATCTTTATCTAAACTAAAAATAGCATTTCTAATTTCTTCTTCCTCCTGAATGTTTACCATTTTTTGATTCTCATCATTTGTGATAATAATGTTAAGTTCCTTTATTAATGTATCTCCTTCATGTTGAAAATGCACACATAGATGGCTCTTAAAAAAGCTTCGAAGAGGGTACCTATTTTTTCTTCACATTCCATCCATGTTCCCTCGTCATTCTGTATACCTTTAATCTTGTTTTTTTGAGCTTTGATTACACTAATGTTATAAAAAATTTTGTTTTTTTATATCATTCCTTGAGCCATTTTATTTTTGCTATTTGTTTCCAAAAGACTTCCTCCATGTGCAAACTCAGTCTCAAGTGTCCTTTGGGCTTTACTTAAGTTTTGCCTGGTTTCTTCATTTTGATTGATTTCATATTCTAATTGTAATTTCTCCACCTCTTCTTCCTAGATTTTTTTTATTCAAATGCCCAAAATCTTCTCTATTCCATGTAAGCAAGCTGTTCTTTAACCTGCATAGCTTAGCTGTTAGAATATAGATTGGTCTTCCTGAGACTAGTTCCTTCCACGAATCCCTCACTACTTTATCAAAATTTTTATGCTGCACCCACATATTCTGAAATTTAAAGCTAGCAGCATTCCTTTGATTTTTGTGCAAGGTTTGGAGTAGTGGGCTATGGTCTAAACATGTTCTATTCAAGTATATCAGCCCTGTAGCCCCATGTGAGAAAAGCCACTTAGCATTATACATCACCCTATCGACCCTTGCCCAAATTGATCCCATCTTTCACCAGTTATTACACTAGATATAACTCGATCTTATATAATATACCTCCAGCAGATTAGTCTTGGCTATTATATCATTGAATTGAGTCATTGCCAGCGAATATGGGGGTCTGCCTCCTTTCTTTTCCCATGCACTTCTAATCACATCAAAATCTTTTCCAATGATCCATGGAGTATCTTTTAATGCTATGTCTTCCATTTCATTCCATAATTCTAATCAATCTTTCGTAGCATTTTTGGCATAAACTATCAATATTATCACTTTCGCTTTTTTATCTATTTTTATGTGAACTACCTACTCCGTGTCTTTTAAAATTTAAATGTCAAGTTTATTATTCCACAAAATCCATAGTTTAGTATTTAAATTCGCTAACTCATTATTAAATCCTAAGATTTTACTATATTTACTGATCTGGTCCTTTTCTAACATAGGTTACGCAATTATGACTAAGGTAATTTTATGAATTTTTATTAATTTTTTCAACCTGTTCACCCAGGGGTTGTTTGACACTCTTCTTTTGTTCCAGTATAAGAAACTATCCATTATTATCTGAATTTTGCTTCAGCTCTTGTTGTACAATTAGACTCATATGTCTTATTTACGTATTTCTTCCTATTTCTTGGCGGCTTCGAAGCACTAGGAGTAAATTGTGAAAACTCATTATATCTTGGAATCTACCCTAGTTGCATTGCCATTCATTTTAAAGCTTCAATAGCCTCATTTCGTGAGTTTATCTCAATCTTCCCCGTATAACTTTAAATCATCCCCGTATAACTTTAAATCATCCCTTACTTTATTTGAGCCCCCCTCATATGATTCATCCTTATCATGAAGAGGACAACTGAAATATCCAAGTCTTATTCTGGAAAATCTAAAAGATCTTTGTCAAGCCAGCTATAGTCCTCTCGATGCTCCTTTAAAACCCTCCTAGATTTATTTCTCCTATCTCTCTTCTTTTACCTTTCACCTCCACCCATACCCCCTTATTTTTCTTTACTGCCCATTCCTCTTCAATTTCTAAACTATTTTTTTCCTCCTCCATTTTTTTACTGAATACCCCTACCTCTACCTCTTCATTCCTTCTCACCACTACTATTACTCTAGTCCCACCTCTAGACTTTCCCCTTCCTCTACCCTTGTCCCTCTTTGACTACCCCTCGGGGCCCCTTTGTTATCCCTCCTAACCCATTTCTTTACCCCCTCGCTCTATTTTTCTACCCCTTCTCCCCTCTTTGTTCACCTTGTCCTTTTATGCACTCTGCCATGTCATGCCCTATCCTTCTGCAAATAGAGTAGTAAGGTTGCAAGTTCTCGGGCAGGATGGGTTTCCAAAACCCATCATTCTGCTCTACATCATCATTAGCTATCCATATCTTTGATGGTGTCTGTGTAGGTAAATTAAATTCAATACATACCTGAGCATTATTTGGCCGAGTCATGGTTGCAGTCACCTCATCGCGTAACATAGGTTTTCCCAAGCACAAGGAAATAGCATGTAGAGAGTGCTTGTTATAAAGAAATAATGCAAGATTGGGGAAAGAGAACCAATTCGGGGTGATCGGGGCATCATCGAGAGGACTAAAATTTTTATTCCATTTTAATATGGGCATAGGATATCCATTAACATATCTTTGCTCCCTTAGCCAATTTCTGTGATAATATTATTTTCTTATTCTTCTTATACTTCTTATTTTTATTATTCTTCCCATTTTTCTTTTTATTCTTATTCTTCTAATTCTTATTTTCTTCTTATTATTGTTATTCTTCTTGTTCTTGTTATTCTTCTAATTTTTATTATCATTATTTTTCTTCTTATTCTTATTATTCTACTTATTCTTCTTATTCTTATTATTCTACTTATTCTTCTTATTCTTTTTATTATTCTTATTCTTTTTATTTTTTTTATTCTTCTTATTCTTCTCAATCTTCTTATTTTTCTTATTCTTCTTATTTTTTTTCTTTTTTCTAATCTTTTTATTCTTCTTATACTTCTTATGCTTCTTACTCTTCTTAATCTTCTTATTCATTCTTCTTATTATTCTTATTATTGTTATTCATATTATTTTTTTTATTCTTCTTATTCTTTTAATACTTTTTATTCTTTTCATTCTTTTAATATTTCTCATTCTTCTTATTCTTATTATTTTTGCTATTTTTGCTATTCTTCTTATTCTTCTAATTATTTTTATTCTTCATGATCTTTTTATTTTTCTTATTCTTCTTATTCTTCTTATTCTTTTCATTCTTTATATTCTTTTATTCTTTTTAATCTTCTTATTCTTATTATTCTTCTAATTCTACTTATTCTTCTTATTCTTATTATTCTTGTTATTCTTCTTATTATCTTATTCTTATTTTTCTATTTTTTTTTGATAAATATTTGTTTTATTATTATCACACTCTCTTTTAGCGGAGGAGCACCATTGATATAAACTACAAACTACCATTATCCCTTTTACAGCCTTCTTCAAAAAATAAAATTAGATTAAATATAAAAGTGGACTTATGCTTTTTGAGAGAAGTATTTCTCTGAAATGGACTACTCTGTGAAGTTGTTCTAGATTTTTACATGTGCTTGCTGGTTGAGTATGTTACTTATAGAAAAGTTACTATCCATCATGGCACTTCATTTAAGTGGTTTGTTCTGCTTTGATATGAGAGGGATGATCTGTTCATTTTGTTTTGCTCTCTTTTATGTTAGAGTCACTTTGATGTCATGTTTAAGATTCTGCTATGTTCTTTGCAATCTTCAAATCTGCTTTTGCCAATATATATCTTCAAGATCCTCAGTAATGACAACATGATATCTTCAATGTTGGCATTAGCTTTTAGCTTTTGCCCTATTGTTCTGCTATTCATGGGAGATGTGGAAAAGCTTATATATTTGCTATTTTCTTGAACAGTACTGTGCCTCTATGTTAACTTATGTTTTTCTGAATATGTGTGTTTGCTATTTACAAAAACCAAAATCATCCATCCACACTATAGAATCCTAACTCATATGATAGTTACCTTCCTTGTTCATCTGAAAACCATCCAATACTGCCCAAAATATTTCTTTTTCTTACCTGTGATAGTTTTGGAATGCTGCAAACATATATTGTATTTTTTTTTTAATTTCAATTGGCCCTGAACATTTCAAAAACAGAATCCTGTGTAGGTAGCCTTATGACAGAATTCCTTTGTGCATATTTCCTACCTTAAACTGATAACAAAGAGGAAGCATAAAATTGTAAACAACAAGCATGCTTTTCAGGGTTAAATTTCTTTTCTACTCCCCTAACCACTTATTTAATTTTGAAAGCCTATTTCATCTAGTTTGAGCAAGCCTTTATATTTCGTAGAGATGTTTTTTTTTTCAGAAATCTTGATTACCTTCTTTAACACTTTTTTTGCTAATTTATCTACGACTAGATTGGCCTCTCTTAATATATGTATTATTTTGCAATTTAATTCAGAAAACAGATGTATGATATCTTCTATCTCATTTTCATATTTCCATAGATATTTGTTTCCTTTAATTAGATTTACTAATGTTAAGGAGTCCATTCGGACTTGAATATTGTTTACATTGTTGCTTTTACATAGTTGTAAACCTATTAAGAGAGCTTAAATTTCTGACTCAAATGGTGTATTCGCTTTGATTATTCTAGTGAAAGCAAATAGGACATTGCCTTCGGAGTCCCTTAATGATCCTCCTCCACATACTACCCCCATATCTCTTTTAAAACTACCGTCTGTATTAAGTGCCATGTAGTCTTTTGGAGGTTTATTCCAACATATCCTAGTAAAATTTGTTGGCTTGTCTTTTTTATAACTTAGTTTTCATATGTCTATGTAATCTTTATTTTCATCATGTTTAATATTTTTTAGTGGATAGGCTTCTGAAATTTTTTTTTTTCTGTTTTGATTTTTCTTACTATATCGTTAACTTTCATTTCTATATTTTCATATCTACTCTTGTTTCTAGCTTTCCATATATTCCAGATAATTAGTGGAGGTATATTCTTCCTTAGCTAGCTAAGAGCAAAATTATTGTAAGACTTTAATTCCCAGCATTGTAGTCTATTTTTTAGGGGTTACCTTCTATATACTACAAGAAAAATCTCATATAGCTAGGGACAGTTACCTAGCTAAATGGGCATTTTTCGTCACTAAACAGGATATAGTGACGGATTACTAACAGATTGGTTCCATATCTAAAGTGCCTCTTGCTAAAATTTAGCGACGGAATGTGTCACTAGCTAAATAGTTAGCGATTGAAAAATCTCTTGCTAAAAAGGCAAATTTCCTAGCTAATTTAGCAATATAAATGAGATTTTTCGTTGCTAAACAAAAATAACGATGGATGATTCCCTATCTAAAGTGTTGGTCTATAAATTTTAGCAACGAATATATTTCTTAGCTAAATAAATTTAGCAACGGAAAATTCATCGCTAATTTTAATATTTCCCTAACTAAATTAGCTAGGGAAAATTCCCTAGCTAAATTAGCAAGGGATTTTTCCCTTGCTAATTTAGTAGGGATTTTTTCCTTGCTAATTTAGCAAAGAATTTTTCCCTAGTTATTTTAATTTCAAAATTAATTTTAGAATTTAAATTATTTTAAAATTTTTTAATTAAATAATTTAATATTTTTATAACAAATTGAATAAAAATTTGAAACTATAAATAATATATAATAAACAAAAAATAAAATCATTTAATATCTTATTCTAATTCAATATTGTACATAATTGAAAAAAAAAAACAAAATTTTATTTCATCTTTTTTATCAATGTATCTACTGATAATGCATAAAGTATAATATATCCATCCATTGACATTGTTTTCTCTTCTTCTGCTCCTCCGATCATCATTTTTCTTCTGCGACAAAACTGTCCGAGTCACGGCACGTAATGTCTAGTAAAAAATCTCATCACTTATAAAAGCTTTGTATGGGGAATAATGTAGTATCATATATGTCAAAAATTTAAACTACTTAGTTAAATTAAAAAAAATTATGTTTTGAAACATATATAATCCTACAGTATATATGTAAATATATACTAATATTTCATTCGTACATATATTACTACAATATATATACATAAAAATAGCAGTATTATGTGTACATATAAATAGAGTACAAATTTACTTAATATATATGTACATAAAATACTATAGTATTATATGTACGTATTTACTGACTTTATTCGTACATATATACCTCATTTGGTGCTGTTGATGCTGCTCCCGCTGCCGCTCCTGTCGTTGCTGCTATTGCCACAGTCGCTGCCAATATCACTGCTATTGTCATTGTTGTCGTTGCTGTCGCTGCTGCCTCTGCTACCACCGTTGTCGCCGTTGCCGCCGCCATTGCTGCCACCACTGGCTGCTGCCACCGCTGGCCACTACAGTGGCTGCCTTCGCTACCCCCGATGTCGGTGCTGCCACTGCATGCTACAGCTACCACTGCCACCACTGTTGTCTCTGCTGCTACTTTTGGTGCTACCGCTGCTACTTTTGGTGCTACCGCTGCTTTCGGTGTGACCGGTGCTACCCCCTGCCATCGTTGCTTCCGGTGCAGCCGCTGCTGCAGCCATTGTCATTGCCTCCAATGTTGCTGCTCCCACCGCTGCCGCTCTTGCCACTATTGCTGCCGTTGCAACCCCCACTATTGCCGCCACCACCACTACCACAGCTGCCGCTTCCGCTGCAACCACAACTGCCGCCACCCCCGATGTCACTGCTACTACTACTGATAATAGGTTTTTACATACATATAATAGGCTAAAACACTACCCATAAAATTCGGAGACACAAACATATTCACATTTATATAATAATAGTTATTATAGACATGAACAAACATAAATTAAAGTTGATTGTCATGCAGCTTCAACAAAAATTTAATTAAATAATTTAATATTTTTACATTAAATTGAATTATACAGAAACAATAAATGAAAATTTTAAATTAAACAAAAAAAATCATTTAATAACTTATTGTAATACAATATTTTAAATAACTAAAGCAAAAAATGGCAAAATTATATTATATCTTATTAATTAATGTAATTACCGGTAGTGCATAAAGCATAATCTATTCATGCATTGACGTTGCTTTCTCTCCCTCTACTCCTCCGATCACTAACTTTATGCTGTGAAAAAGTTGTCTGAGTCATTGTACGTCATGTCTATTGAAAAATCCCTTCACTTATATGAGCTTCGTATGGGAAACAATGCAGTACCATATCTGTAAGAAATTTAAACCACTCAATCAAATCAAAATAAATAAAAAAAATTATGTTTTGATAAATATATATTACTGTAGTAAATATGTACATATATACTAGCATTTAACTCGTACATATATTACTGCAGTATATGTACATATAAACTATAGTAGTATGCGTACATATATACTGAGTTCATATATACTCAGTATATATGTACATAAAATACTACAATATTATATGTATGTATATACAGACTATATATGTATGTATATACCTTATTTGTTACCTTTGTTGCTACTCTCGCCATCGTTGTAGCTGCCGTTGCCCCTGCCGCCGCCACTGCTACTGCTGCTGCCGCTACTGACAGTGTTGTCAGTGCTATCGTCACTACCGGTGCTGCCGCTATTGCCGTAGCTTCCGCCTCTGCCGCTCTGCCTATACACCCTGTGCTGCCGGTGCTGCCTCAGTTGCCGCCATTGCCTGCTGTAGCCGCCGCTGGTGCTACCGCCACTGCCATTGCTGCCGGTGCCTCCACTACCACTGCTACCAAAATAAAATCCAACATTATGCAAGTTTTTATAAAAAATTATATGCAAGATAAAATGCATCGTACTTTATATATCACATTTTAGGAAAATCTTGCGATATAGGCTCTTTAAAAACTACACTGGAATTTTAAAAATAAAGAATAAAATTAAAGATAAGAATAAAACTTAATTTTTTGAGAGGACTCGTATAAACAAGATGGCTAGAAAATTATGAGATAAAATTATTAATATTCAATAATTTTCATATTGCTTATTTTTTGACCATCAATTTATCATTAAGTATTAAGTCTCATCTCACTAGGCAATAAATCTCAAAAATAACATCATTAAAACACACATAAAAAATTCATGTTTAACAAAAACTATAATAATTCAAAATAAAAATTAATACATTATATTTATTCTTGGCCTAGAATAATA
Organism: Sapria himalayana; assembly: GCA_029783825.1. Classification (NCBI taxonomy): domain Eukaryota; kingdom Viridiplantae; phylum Streptophyta; class Magnoliopsida; order Malpighiales; family Rafflesiaceae; genus Sapria; species Sapria himalayana. Next base: position 121,872 of record JAREIK010002529.1, on the reverse strand, counting down.
ATTTTCATCATAGGTTGTATAAAAAAGCACGCAAAGCCAAAATTATTAAATATGCAACAAAACATAAACTATACCTCACTAAATCTAATAAAAATTTCAAAATAAAATATATTTGGGCAAAAAGAATACAAAAATAACTAATCTTTATGAAAATATATAAGGACCTACAATATAAGTATGATGATAAAGATCATACCTAGCACATGAGGTTCCTAGTTGACACAGGATCTAAGAGAGTTTGACATCTCGAACTCAAGGCCTATTATCTTTGGAGAAAAATATTTATCATCACACCAAGTCACAACTTGTAATATAAGGACAAATTATATTTACTTGTATTGTAACTACAATATAAGAGAAACCCAAGCCTAGAAATAAAAAATAAAAGACTATGAGTAGCTCATACAGGTTATGTGATTCCATAGAATGAAAATCAATTGAATCTACAACAGACTTCCCTTCAGATCTAGGCACGGCTATGGCTCTTTCTAACTTGAGCTTCAATATTGCCTTCTTACACTCTTCAAACTTCTGGGCAGCATCTCGATCCGTTGGGCTAATTTTTTTAACCTAATTCATGTTCATTATAGAAGTTATGATGAAAGAGACCCATGGTGTTCATAATCATCAAATATGTTGCTTGAAATAGCTTCAAACATGGTATTGATTCATGATGAAAGAAGTTTGTGAACCAGGCTTATTGATATGATTGGAACCTGCTGAAAGTCCTTCAATGCTTCTTTGTGATTCCCCATGGCAAGATATGCAGCACCTTGTCTATAATAACCCTATAATTTCAGACAAATATTAGGAGGAAGAAGAAGAAAAGTATACACGGTAGACTCATGATGCATCATGTGCCTTGGAATAGTATGGATCACAATCAATAACCTTGGAAGCATCCTCTACAACACACCCATTTTCTTCTAGTTTGGCATGGGAAATTGCACAATTGGCCCAATACACAGCATACTGATCATGTAAATTGATAGCTTGTGCATATAGTTCTATAGCTCGAGCAAACCTGTTGGCTGAAAAAAAAGATGACATACTTATCAATGTCAATTTTGATCAAAATGACAAATCTAGCTAAGATTAAAATTGATATGAGACTATATGATTAGCCATCATAAAAATAAGTGTAAGCAATAGCAACCTTACATACAAATTATATTAGATCTTACTTCTAATGAAATGACAATCAATTTCAATATGTTTATGTTCTCATTATATATCAAATTTGAATGCTTAGTTATTTGATTATCACAGTCAAACATAGAAACTTTTTCTATTTGATGCAATATATGAATATCAACTCTCATATAACAATGACTATGACTAAGCATTCTGCTTCTATATTCTCAATTTAAAATCCATATCTATCTCAATTCCTTGAAAAAAATTTTCTAGGCACTAACTTGACTCAAATGGGAACGTGCTGCATGAATCTTGGTAGGGCATGAGATTTTGTTTTATGAAATTTTCTGATAAATATATGGAATGCAATTATTAAATTATCATACATCTTCTAATTCATAAAATAACAATAAAATTAAATTTTTTATTTACTAGTAATAGTAAAAACCCAATTTTTACTTCCAAAAGATGAACACATGAGCTCAATTGAAGTTGAACTCGAACTCAAAATATTAATAACTCGACTCAAGCTCAATGGAACTCGAACTCAAAATATTAACAGCTCGACTCGAGCTCAATTGAACTTGAACACTACTCTAACTCAATTGAACTCGAACTCTACTCGAGCTCAATTGAACTAGAACTCGACTCATATCATTAGCAGCCCTAATTATTAGTATGAACTACTACTATAAAATAATAAATTATTATATGTACTATGTTATATATGGTTGATAATATTAATAACACAAAAGAAACAAACATATTGATGATGATGATACTCATCCTATTAAAACAATATTCATTAACTAAAAAAATCACACCCATGATTGATAATTATTGATATTCTAAATCAATAAAATAAAATGCATCATGTCATCACCAAATTAACATCATAGATAGAAAAAAATGCCAAATAATAATGATTACAGTTGTTAGAAACTTGTGATACAAGAAATGATACAATAATACACCATATATTTTTTAATGAAAATTAATAGGTTTCACATTTATATCTTATTTTAAAACATATCTTACAATACAAATACCAAACATGATATGACATGTGATACTATGATAGAACAATACATACATTCTCAACTATTTTCTATAATTTTTTTTAAAAAAAATTAATTTTTTTTGGTAAAGAATTTATTATATTAATTATTCAAATATACAAAAGAATTAAAAAATAATCATAAAAAAACATTAAAATCATTATAAAAATGAAGTTTCATGTACTCGCATAAATTCATTAAATACCACAAACCTAGTTTATACAATAAGCTGAATGGATTACTCATTGAATATATCTTGTCCCATGAATTTCAAAAGGACTTACGAAATTTTAGAGTTTGCATCTATGGGAAGATAACTTGTAGTTATTGGAGTTGATATAACTTGCCTAGGCAAGAGGCTATGACAGTTTTTGGAGTTGAGAGTTTTAAATTTATACCAAATACTAAAAGCAATTCAATTACCTAATCCTCCCTCTATTTTTTGAGCTTTTAGATTTTTCTTTTTAGTCAATTGATTGTCAATAAGAATTATAATAGTATTATAAAATAAAAGAAAAAAACTCTTATTGCTATTTTTTTTCATTTATTGGATATGAGTTTCTGTTCATGAATAATGTTTTTGTGTTTTTGTTCATAAGCTTTCTTCTTCTCTTCTTTCTTGTATGCTTCTTTTTGTCTTCATAATGATTTGTTTGTGTAAAAATATATCTTTCTCTTTATAAGTCCCCATTTGTGCTTCTATTCATTTTTGACATCTAATAATTCTTCTTTAATATGCCTTTGTGCTTCTGTAAGAATATCATTAGTTTTTTTTTCTATATAACTCATTCTTGAAAACTTTTCTATAACTACTCCTTTTGTTTTAATTATATCCAGGCATCCCAAACACACACACACTCACTCATATATATATATATATATATATATATATTATGTGTGTGTGTGTGTGTACTTATGTGCATACACATATATTTACATACATAGTATACATAAAAACTTACATATGTATGTATATATTTATATATAAAAATATATTCACATATATCTAACACACACACACACACACACACACACACACACACACACAAATATATATATATATATATATATATATATATATATATATATATATATATATATATATATATATATATATGCTTAACAAATATCATTCTCTTAGATTTTTCTTTAAATGATCTTTAAGTCACTACAAGCTGGCTTTAATCTTCTATATGTAATAATTTCATTTTTAAACAAAAAATATTCAAATATATAGATTTATATATGTATACATAGTTAAAAATATAGCAATATTTATTTATAGAGTTTTATATAGGTATACAAATATTTATATATAGTTATACACATATAGTTAAACATATTGTTGTAAGTTATTATACATGTAAATTATAAATATAGTTACCTGTGGTTATACATATAGTTACACATATAGTTAAACTTATATTTATACATGTAGGTATATATATTTTTTCATATAATTATATATACTTATACATATAGTTATGTATAAGTATAGATATAGTAAAATACATTTTTATATATTAATATATAAAAATGTATATTAAATATATGTTGTAAATTATATATTTAAATATAGTTACGTATAGAGTTTTAATAGTTATATATAGTAAGATATAATTATTTATATTTATATGTTATTATACATATAGTATATATAGTTATAAATAGTTATATATAGTTAAACATATAGTTATGTATATACATACATACATACATACATACATACATACATATATATATATATATATATGTTCATACAAGTAGTTATAGAAATTTATAAATAAATATATATAATGTTATAAACAAATATATAGATTTACATATATGTGTACATAGTTACAAATATAGTTATATTTAATTATATTGAGTTTTATATAGTTATACAAATATTTGTATATAATTATACACATATTGCTAAACATAATGTTGTATGTTGTTATAAATATAATTATAAATATAATTAAATGTGGTTATTCATATAGTTACACATATATTTGTATATAATTATACACATATTGCTAAACATAATGTTGTATGTTGTTATACATATAATTATAAATATAATTAAATGTGGTTATTCATATAGTTACACATATAGTAATACTTATATTTATACATGTAGGTATATATATTTTTTCATATAATTTTATATATTTATACATATTGTTATGTATATGTATGATATAGTAAAATACATTTTATATACTACTATATACAAATATATATTAAATATAAGTTGTAAATTATATATTTAAATATAGTTATATATAAAGCTTTTATGGTTATACATCACAGATACATGTAATTGTTATAGATAAGATATATTTAAGTTAGAATTCTAAGTAACTTGTAAAGGCATGCTAAAAAATTCAAATACAAATATATTTTTAAACATGTAAATGGTAGTCTATGGGGGAGGGTGCAAGATATTGACTAACTCACTTTGGAAAATAATTTAAAACAAGTTTTATTTAGGAAGTAAACAACTAAATACTGAAAAAATATAAGTTACAAATAATATTTTATCATGCCATTTTCATAGATAGAAAATTTTATACCAATTAATATTAATAACTAATTTACCGATAAATATAATAGAGTCATCATTTATAAGGATCATGTTAGGGTGTCCTATTGTTTTCAATATACAAATACTAATTTTATTTTAAACATTTAAATGGTAGTCTATGAGGGAGGGTACATGATATTGAATAACTCACCCTGGAAAATATTATAAAACATTTTTGATTAAGGAAGTAAACAACCAAATCCTAAAAAAAACATAAGTTACCAACTATATTTTATCATGATATATTGATAGCTAGAAAATTCTATACCATTTAATATAAACAACTAATTTACTGAAGAATTTAATAGAATCATGCTTTATGAGGATCATGTTAGGGTGTCCTATTATTTTCAATATAAAAATGTTTGTACATATATATTTACAAGCAATTAAATAAAACTATATATTAATGTATCATTCTAATTAAAAAATTATCTAAATTGTTTTCTTCTTATGGGAAATGAAAGGTACATGAAGAATTTTAAAGTATGGTTTATCATTATGCAAATGCAAAAAGATTCACTCAAAAAAAGATATTATGGATTTCCACGAACTAATTTGAAAGTAACAGAGGAACAATAATGAAGGGAATCATTAGTGTCTCTAAAATGCGATGCCATTAGTGATTGCAATATATAAGTCACTAGATATGTGATATCAAACATGAAACTTATGATTTTATATCTAATAGATATTTTGGTTTAATATGTTGTAATATTTCCTTAAATCAACATTATGTGCATCATTTCATTATTTTGATGGTAAAATTAGATATGAAATTATTTTGTGAGTCGCTTGATAATATAATGAATTTGTATTTTTAAATTCATCATTCAAACACATTTTGCTGAATTGAAAAGATACTGTAAGGTAAACAATATAAAATGTAGAAAATTTGAACTTTACATTGAAACAAAGTGGAATTTTATGTACACGATATTAAAAAATATCTTATCATATAAATATATAATCTTTTTTTTGTTACAAATCAACAATGGCTTAATAACAATTTGTGGCATTATATTTTGAATTCTTAAAAGTATTTCAAAAATAAAATCTAATTTATATGTCAATACATTAGTATTTCATCTTTCAATAAATAGATTTTAACATATATAATGATGATTTAGAGTAAATTTTAGCATAATTTTTTTTGAAAATAAATTATTTTATTAAGAATTTAACACTATCAATTAAATTTTTATAAATATTGATAGGCTTACCTATTCATAGCCTAATTAGCACTCCAATTGTAGCTCCAGCAAAACATGTTTATTCTCTTTTAACATCTTTTGAAACTATTAGGTCACACTATCAGATAATTTCAACTTCTAATTCCACTTACTTTCTAACAAAATTATAGGGCGTGAGCCTTGATCTAAATAGCATGAAGGAACTTTTGATAAAGAAGTTTCTTTTGCTAATATATTTTTTTAGTACAATTGTGAAGAGTTCTCTTTATAATCAACATGTTTTGACTATTCATCTTAATGAGAGATTATATATACTTCACCTTATATTATATATTATGAGACATGTTGCTTAGTTCATTGATCAATCTTTTTAAAAGCTAAATGATCATGATGATGATTTCATTGATTACGATCAATTGATTGCTCTATGGACACAAAATTGATTTGTATATAACATCCTATTTTAAAAAGTTTTATTTTATTCAAGGAATTATTTATCTTAAACTATATGTTTTTCTTCTTTTGATAATATAAATACACTCATGTCTCCCTCTGAGATACTTTATCACATGGTTTGGTAATATAGGTAAATGCCTTTCACTCTAGTGGAACTTGGGAACAAACACCTCAGCCATTGAAAACTCTTGTTATTTGTTCTAGATAGGTTTCTAGGTTGCTCACTCGCGTTTCTGCTCTCCTTCATCATTTGAGAGAGAGAAAAATTTTAGCGTTATTTTTTCTATGAAACCTCAGGCTCTCCTTCACCTTCGGCTTTCCTTCTCCTTTGGCTCTCCTTCTCCTTCGGTTGTCCTTCAGGCGAGCATTACGTTTACCTCTCGAGTAGGAAGTATGTGCATGAGAAAGATATGTGTGGGACTTTCCTATTTCCATTCATCGCCTTGAAAGCTAACAGTTCTAGCCTGAATTTCCATCTGCTAGTGTTTGCAATCACCACAGAAATACTCATGGAGAATACGCAGCATCTATGGATGAACTAATTCATGCTTAGAATTTTGTGAGTTTGTTGGTGAGGAAGATGAAAATAAATGTAAATAAGATAACTCATCAACTGGATGTAGATAATTGGATTCCTCTTTTAAATTACTACAAAATAACTGACAGTCTTCTGAGATAGGCAAATATATACAGGGAAAAGAAAAATGTAGTTGATTTGTAAGTTATACTTCTTAGATTTTCAAGTTTGTTATCTGAAACTATTCCATTACATCATGATTATCAAGTTTTATTCCACAAAGAAAGAACAACTTATAAAAAGAGACTGTTACCTGTATTAGGTGAGCTAGAAATATTGAAACATAAATTTCAAAGTCAAGTGGAAGAAGATAAACAAAGGCTATGAAAGAGCTGAACAATATGAACCCACTAGCTGTTCTTGCTCAAGCACGAGTGTAAAACTGCCTTCCAATCTGGCACACCAATCTTCACAAAAGAATGATAACCATCATGTTCTTGATTCTACTTTAAGCTTTTCGCAAATTGATAACTAATTTCATAAACCATAAATCAATCTGCCACCTCCAAAGCAATAAACTTTGTCTAGGCTCTCATTTTTTGGTCCAAATGACTTCCAAGAAAATTGGCTGGAGTCTAAGCTAGAGATGAAAGTTTAGTATCCAAGCCACACTGACATATTTTTTTCAAAAACCTTAAGCAATACTCTGGGAGTTGAATCTACTATGGAATCAGTTCTCTCTTTTGATGATGGCAAGTGGTTAAAATCTACTATGGGGAAGAAGAAGAAGAAGATCATATTTAGTTCACTGGTATCAGACATCCATCCTCTCCTCAAGTTCTTGCACAATTACAACATGAGTCGACTCCAATTCCTCCATCAATTGTTGCGGTTCCAACACCCGGCCAATCAAAATCCTCGCTAGATGGGAAGCCAAGCCCCAATTCATATCAACATCTGCATATCCCTATAAATTTGATGATGGATTTTTTAAGACTTGTTCGATCATATACTAATAAGAATTTAGAGACATGTGGTGTTCTTGCTGGTTCGCTGAAAAATAGGGTTTTCCAAATCACCAAGTTTATAATTTCAAAGCAAGAGTCAACATCAAATTCATGTCAGACATTGAATGAAAAAGAAATATTTGAAGTCCATGACAGATTGTCACTCATTCCTCTTGGTTGGATTCATACGCATCCATCACAGAGTTACTTCATGTCATCAGTTGATTTGCACACTCATTACTCGTATCAGATTATGTTGCCTGGAGCAATAGCAGTTGTTATGGCCCTCACTAATGAATCTAGTCTACACAGCATCTTTTACCTATCTGAGCTTACCGGAGTGTCCATGATTCGAAATTGCCAACATAGGGGGTTTCACTCACACAAAGAGCCTACAGATGGGAGCCCAATCTACAAGCATTGTTCTCATGTCTATATGAACACCACCAAAAGCAATGACATTGTAGATATCCGGTGAGAACCCTAAAACATATTTATTGCTACCATTAAATGCACATTGAAGTGTGGGCTCTATATTTTGATAAAAAGCATTTTTATGAAACCTTATATATATACTAAACTATTATAAAATAAAATATAAAAAAATAACACTAAAATAAAATTATAAAAAATAAATAATTTAAATAAAATAATAGAAATAGATCTTTATTTAACCATAAAAGATATTATTTAATAAATAAATAAAATAATATTATATAATAATAAAGAATTCACACACACACACACACACATATATAATATGGTTATAAATTTATAAGAATTCAATTTATTTTCATTAATATAATATGAAATAATTATAAAAGCATATAATATGAATCTTTTAATCATTATATATTTTAATGTTTGACGTATTCATTTAATAACCACACTGAAATATTAATTTTTTAAATCATCAAATTTTTTTTATGTAATTAAAACAACAATATATTAATCTTAAAATATCAACTTTTTTTCTTTTAAATTTTATGAAAAATTAAACTTTTTTTTATAATTCAAAATTTTAAAATATTTTAGTCATTATATTTTAAAAAATTTTTATAATAATAAAAATATTATTTTATACTTTTATTTTTATAAATATTTACTTATTTATTCATTAATTCATATAATTTTATAATTTTTTTTTAATCAAACAATTATTTATTTTAGTTTTTTATTAGTTGTAATTTTTATTTATTTTTATTTATTTACTAAAATATTTTATAAATATTATAATTATATAATAAATTATATAATATTTTGTAATACAAATATTTAAATATCATAAAAAAATATTTCAAATAGAATTAAGTATAATATTTTAATTAAATTATAATCAAAAAATAGTTATTTTAATAATATTTAATATAAATTTTTATTAGTATTTATATATTTATTATTATTTTTTTAATATCAAATTTAAATTATTATATGAGAAGATAGTGTAATTCAAGGATCGCTCATATATAGACCTTGACATACCTTTAATATAGAAAATTATATAAAATATTAAAATAAATAATGCTTAAAAAATATCATTGAATATTAGCAACAGAAATTATAACTAACCCAAATAACTAAAAAATCTCTAGCTAAATGCATATATTTTGAAAAAAAAATATTTAAAGAATTATCAATTCTAATTGTATATAAACTAATAAAAAATAAATTCATATAATTATTTAGTGACAGATTTAAAATAGATAGGAAAAATTCATCGCTAATAATTATCTAGGAAAATTCCATTACTAAATTCTCAGCTTTTCATTGGGCAGAAATTACGAAAATATCGTGATAGATTATGTCAAGATCTAATTAGCTAGGAAAATTCCGTCACTAAATCCATCATTAATTTATGGATATTATTAGTTAGGAATATTCGCTCGCTAAATCCGTAGCTTAATTACTAATTTTATTAGCTAGGTAAAATCCGTCGCTAAATCCGTCGCTAAATCAAGGATTTTATTAGTTAGGGGAAATCCATCGTTATATTCGTCGCTAAATCAAGGATTTTATTAGCTAGGAAAAATATGTCACTAAATTCATCGCTAATTTCAAGCTTTTATTAGCGAGGAATATTCTATCACAAAATTCATCGCTAAAATCTATGCTTTTCTTGAGCGGAAGTTACGAAAATTTTTCGTCACTAAAATCCCCGCTTTTCTTGAGTGAAATTTACGAAAATTTTCCGTCGCTAATCTATCACTAAATCTTCCGCTTTTCTTGAGCAGAATTTACGAAAAATTTTCCCTCGCTAATCCATCACTAATCCATTGCTATTTTTTTCAAAAAAAAATCATAAATCTCTTGCTATTCCCTAGCTAATCCATTGCAATTTAACTAGGGATTGATCCCTAGCTAAAATTCCTTAGTTAAATCGTTATTTTCTTGTAGTGATATTTGATCTCCATTTCATTACTTAAATTTTCCCATATCCTTATTGCTATGCCTCCTTGGGAGAATAAATGTTGTAATATTTCTATACTTTCTTTACAGCATTCACATCTAGATGCTAATTTTTGCCTTTTCTTTGAATAATATTATCCAATGGATTTATGTTATACAAAACTTTCCATATGAATAAACATGTTTTAGGTGAGTTATTGTTGTCCTAGCTATATGTGTCAAATGGGCCGGCCCGGCCCGGTCCTTTTTTTTGAGCACGAGCGTGCCTTTTTGCCGGGTCAGGCCCGGCACGGTTAGTGTATCGTGCCATGCCTAGCCCTGCACGGCATGCCGTGCCATGCCTTGCATGCCCCACTCAGGCTGGCATGTTCGCACGGTTCGAGATTCGGGGGACCGTGGGTCAAGTCGAATCAGACCCGACCCGTGGTCATTTTTGCGGGAGAGGCCATCATGGGGTTGGGCTCAAGGGACACTCGACACGGAACGAACCCGTGACGGTGTGCCATGCCACAGGCCGAACCGTGCCTGACCCGATCACGACACGGACCCGGGCACGGTATATTCCCGTGCCGGGCCGGCCCGGCCCAGTTGACACCTCTAGTCCCAGCACCATTTAAATATCTTTTGATGTGGTTTTTTCTTTCTAATTAAAATTTTGACATATTTTAAAGTGAATGCGCCTTCTTTGGTTAATTTCCATTTCAATCTATGTTTTGTTGAAATTATATTTTTATCAATGATATCGCTTTGTTTTATTGTTTGTTTCCATATCTGTGAACTATTTTTAATTTTTTTGTCCTTATTTGTATCATTGTTTATAAAATATTTTGCTCTCGTATATTTGGCCCATAAACTTTTATTTTCTTTCACACCCCACCACCTCTTGCAAGTCCATGCCTCTGCTATTTCTATCAAGCTAGAAAAGCCTAGGCCAGTTTACTCTTTTGGGTAACAAAGAAACTCCCATTTAAACCAATGCAATTTGTGTTTTTTATCTTTTTTCCCCAAAAGGAAATTAGCAAATTCTTTTTCCATTTTTAATTATGTTTTTAGGTGGCATCATTATCATAAGGTTATGAATTACCATGCTTTGAAGAACATGATTAATTAGTGTGATTTTTCCACTCATATTCAGCAAATCTATTTTAATCCAGAGATTTTCTATCTAATCTTAACTATAATGAAATCAAAATGTTTTATGAGTGTTCATCTCTCATATAAAGGGCAACCCAGATAAGTGATTACTCCTGTTGCTTGGAAAAAAACTTGTAGTATTTTTCAGTCTGAAAGCTATATTGAAGGGGGCTTTTTTAGAAACAATAAATTGACATTTATTTCTATTTAGTATTATACCCATTTCTTCTTTTATGTTTTGGAAAAGTTTCATTAGATTATATATAGATTTTTTTATTTCCATTAGTAAAAATAATTATATCGTCTGCATATGCAAGACAATCTACTTGTGTTGAATCTTTAAAATGTTTAAACGAGTGGATAGCTCCTTTTCTAGTTTTATGATTTAAATTAATCAAAAATAATTACAGATAAATATTAAAAAGATGAGACAAAGGGTCTCCTTGTCTTAGTCCCCGAGTGGGTTTAAAGCCTTCTCATTTTTCCCCGTTAATGATAATTTTAAATGAATTAATTGAAATAAATCTAAAAATTAAATCGATCCAACCTTCTGCAAATCGCATTTTCTTCATTACATAACATAACAATTTCCAGTCTACTCTATCAAAAGCTTTCGACAAATCTAATTTAAAAACTACATTATGTCCCTTAGTTTTAGTGGAGATTTCTCTCATTATCTCTTTCGCTAAGAAAATATTATCCGTGATAAGCCTATCCTTTATGAATCTTATCTGCTCCTTAGAAATAATCTTTGGGAGAATAAGGCTTAGTCTATTTTGTATTAGTTTGGCTAGGATTTTATATGTTGAGTTACGTAGGCTAATTGGGCGAAAATCTTCACCCTTTTGAGGGTTTTCTTTTTTTATTTTGAATTAAAACTATGAATTAGAGCCCATTTTTTATTTAATTCATCTCCACAAAAAAACCATTGTATGGCTTGAATAAGGTCTATTCTGATTATGTCCTAGCAGGCTTGAAAAAACACACTTATCCAACCATCAGGACCTGTAGTGCTATTTTTATCTAAACCGAATACAGTATTTTTATTTTCTATTTCATCTAGAAATTCCATTAAATTTTTGTTATCTTCTTCTTTAACATTTTTATTTATGTTTTGTAAGAGATTAAACCTTGTCTGTTTATTGTTTTTGCATAATAATGCTCTGAGCATTCTTTCTAAGGTTTCTTTTGTCTTTCTTATTTTCTACCCATAATCCTTCATTTTTCCTAATTCCTATTATCTTGTATTTTTAATTTTTTATTGTAGTGATTTGATGAAAAAATTTTGTATTTAAATCCCCATCTTTTAACCATTTTATTTTATATCTTTGTTTCCAGAAAACTTTCTCTATGTGTAATTTTAATTTGAGTTCAGCTTGAGCTTTATGAAGGGCCTTAAGTTTGTGTTTTAATTTTTCATGTTCTTTTTCTAGTTCATCTATATTTTGTTCCATTTCTAAAATATTTTTATTAATATTTCCAAATTTTTTTTTGTTCCAATTTAATAAGCATGTTCTTAATCTAAATAGTTTAACAAAAAAGGTATGAGCAGGATTACCTACAATCAGCAACTTCCAAGAATTATTAATCATGTCCAGGAAGTCCGTAAGCACCACATATTTTTGAAAATTAAATGAAGTTCTACTCACTTCTTTTTTAACAGAGTAATAAGCAGTGGATTATGATATGAGTAGGTCATGTTTAAGTGTTTTATACCTATATTTTCAAAAGTGTCCAACATTTTTGAAATAAACAGAATCCTGTCCAGTCTTGACCATATGGCATCTTTCTTTTTACGGTAGTTTGTCCATGTATATTTTGATCCTAGAAAATCAGCTTCTATTAGATTAGTTTTATTTATTACCTTATTAAATTGGTCACTCGCTTTTGTGCTTATTAGTCTGCCTCCTTTTTTCTTCGATGAGTTTTCTATGGTGTTAAAGTCTCATCCAATTATCCATGGTAAATTCTTATTAGTTATATCCTTCATGATATACCCTAAATATTTTTGGTTAATAATTTGTTCATCTTCTTCTATTTTGGTTATATCCAAGTTATTCCACATTACCCAAATTCTGTTGTTTTTATTGAAGGTGACATTTTTATATCTCAACTTAATTTTGAATCTTTCTAAATGGTCTATTCCCCCACCATTGGCTTAGCTATCATTAGTAATGAAATTTTATGTAATTTAAACATTTTAATTAATCTATTTAGTGAAGAGGGGTTAACTATACCTCGAATGTTCCAGAATAAGTATTTATGCATTATTAAAAGATTTTGATAGTGCACTCGTTTTATTTTTTAGTTCGTTAGTTTTTGTTAAATGTTTTTGTGTATTTCTTGCTTTCTTTATGTGAGTGGGATGATTTTTAACTAAATTCCCAATTTTATCAAAATTTTCCATTTGAATGTTTATGAATTTTAAACTTTCTAATGCCTTGTCTCTATTGTTTATTTCCCATCTTCTTTTCTCAATATCTATATCATCTATAGAACTCACCTTGTAATTTTCTGTTTTAGCATGCACAGTGTTACAAATTTTAATGGATTTAGAATCTGAATCAATTTCTGAACCTGTGACATCTCATCTCCTAGGGGGTCTCATTCATTCCATCGCACAATATAATGTGCAATAAAAATAAAATTTTCTCAAATGTACAATACATTTTTTTTTCGTTTTACATTTTATTTGCTCAGCGGAAGAAAGAAAACACACAACATATTATTTAAGCCACAACCAGCTTTTCTTCACATGTACAATCTCGTATGTGGATCTGTCATCTATCCTGGACCTATACCTAAAAAGGAGTCCTGCAACAGAGTGAGAAAAGCTCACAAGAGGTAAACTCCTTCAGAGTTACTCCCTACCTAAGTACACGTAAAATATCATGAATATATATCAACACTCATTCAAGTATAATGTATATATGAATGCAATTATGAAAGAAATGTTTATATGTCCATATTCCTGAGTCCCATCGACTCCCTCACAGATGCCGAAGCCAAATGTGACATATTATATATCTTGATATATATATATATATATATATATGTATATATGTATATATGTATATATATCTATAGAAATATTTATTTTTTTGGAATTATTCCAAAAAATATGGACCTCCTCCGAAAAACATATTAGACATTTATCCAAATAAAATATGATTTTCTTGGATTTACTCCGAGAAATATGCACCGCCGTAATTTTACCTGGACATTGTCCTAATTCGAGTTCTTAATCTATACTAACCATGTACCAAATAAAATCTCGCGCAACTCAGTCTGGACGTTGTCCCAATTCAAGTTCACTAATTACCATCCATATACCTTTATATATATATATACATATATAATGCACCCACCCATGTATATAGAATGTTCCCGTGCGTATTAAATGCAATTATCTCATTTCCAATTTAACTCATATTCCATACACAATTATAACAATCCAAATCCAATTCGTCCTATACTAATTTTTACTAAATAAAATACCAAAATTTTCACCAATTAATTATTTCCAATAAAATTTCTAACAATTTGAATTGAAATATAAAACATGATGCCATTAAATAGAAAAAATTTCTGATAAGTGAAAACCGCTACCTTTCAGAAAATTTCATAGAAACTTTATAAATCTGATATCAATGTGAAGATCTCATCGGGTAGAGGAACTTTAGTTCGTGGACTATTTCATTCTTATTTTAGAATAATCCGTTACGATTAAAAGAAAATTCACGTATATTTTTCTTCTGTACTGTATCTCTCACCGGTGCCGAACATTTTTTTCAGCCTTTCTCCCATTTTTCAGATTCCTGACATTTTTTTTTCTTTTAGGTTGACCCCTGGAGAGCCGATGGACCACCCGCACAAACATAGCCACATGCAGACGATGTGTCGTGGTCTTTCGGTTGAGCAAATTTTTTTAAAAATATTCTAATAATTATTTAATTAAATAAATATAACAAATTCTAATTTTCTCAGAATTTAATGAAATTTGACACCGTGGCTATATTTTCTAAGAAAAATTCAATAATGACATCCATTTTATCATTATGACTCTAAAATTTTCAGGTTATTTTCTCTTATTGAAAAATTACCATTTTGCCCTTTTTTTTCCAGAAATCAAATTATGTTAGTTATTTATTCTTTTTTTTATCAGGAATTCACATTCTCTCCTCCTTAAAAAATTTCATCCCGAAATTCTCAAAATTACACCTTTGCACTTATAAACATATTCTGAAGTTAAATAATTATTAAATTACTGAAATACATACCTTAATTTTCAAATAAAAAAGGATAAGCATCATGTATTCATGTCCCCATGTTACTTATTCTATTCCTTGATACTACCATATCACTTTTACTAGTCTCATTGTTTTGTGTCGCAAAACTTGATCTCGACTATCAATGATTCGCATTGGCATTTCTTTAAATGTTCTATCTATATCAATAACTAGTTTGCACCAATTCATTACATGAGTTGGATTAGGAATATATTTTCTGAGCATAGAGATGTGAAATATCTCGTGTATACCAGATAAATATGGCGGTAATGCCAATCGATAAGCAACCAAACCCACTTTCTCGAGTATTTCAAAAGCCTCAATATATATTGGTGATAACTTTCCATGCTTGTCAAATCTGATTACTCTCATGTTTTGTTTCACTTTCAAGAAAACATGATTTCTCGCTTCAAATTCTATGGGTCATATTCGTTTATCAGCATAACTTTTCTGTCGACTTTGTGTGATAAGAAGACATTGTCATATCAAAACTACTTTCTCTGAGGTATCTCTAATCACATCTGGACCCGTGATGGATTGGTCTCCCACCTCAGCCCAACAAACTAGAGATCAACATGGCCTTCTATACAATGCTTCATATGGTGCCATTTGGATACTTGCTTGATAACTATTGTTTTAGGCAAACTCTACCAAAGGTAGCTGTTCTTCCCAGCTACCCTTGAAATCTAGACAACATGCTAGCAAGATATCTCCCAAAACTTGTATGGTTCTTTCCGACTGACCATTTGTTTGTGGATGGAAAGAAATGCTCATTATCAACTATGTTCTCATTGCTTTCTAAAAACTCTTCCAAAAATGAGTTTTAAATCGGGGATCTTTGTCCGATACAATAGATACTTGCACTCCATGTAATCGGATAATTTCTCGTATGTATAACCTGCATAATTCCTCGCATGTGAAGGTCATTCACATTGCTAGAAAATGTACTGACTTTGTAAGCTGGTCCACAATTATCTACATAGCATCTTTTCGTGATGTCCGTGGCAAGTGAGTCACAAAATCCATCATGATATGCTCCCATTTCCACTCTACTACCTCCAAAGGCTAGAGTAATCCTGCTGGCCTCTGATGCTCAGCCTTTATCTGCTGACACATGAGACATCATCGAATAAAATCCCCAATATGTCTCTTCATCCCATTCCAAGAATACTGGCGACGAAGATCATTATACATCTTTGTGCCACCTTAATGTACTGTAAAATGAGAACAATGATATTCTCTAAGAATCTCCTCTCTCAATTCTACTATCTGGAGAACCACAATCCGTCCCCTAAACCGAAGACTACCATCTATATGAATATCTCAATCTTCATCATACTTATCAGTCTCTACTTGGTTCTTTATAGATAATATTTCTGCATCTTGTTTCTGCATCCCAATCACCTTATTTAATAGCAAATGTATATCTACTAAACTCCCAATAACACCCTGACTTTGACATGCTATATTGTAAGCTGAATCATCTCATAGTTTCAAGCGTATCCCATTCTCGCGAAGCTATACTAGCTAGTGCAACGTGACTTTTGACTAAGTGCATCAGCCACCACATTTGCCTTACCTGGATGGTAATACAAAGTAAAATCATAATCCTCTAGATACTCCATCTATCGACATTGTCTCATGTTAAGATCTCGTAGTATAAAGATATATTTCAGACTTTTATGGTATGAATATACCTAAAATTGCTCCCTGTATAAATAGTGGCAACATATTTTTAAAGCAAAGACTATAGCCGCCAATTCTATATCATACGTGGGATAATTTCTCTCATGATTCTTTAACTGTCTTAAACCATAAGCTACCACTCTCCTAGATTGCATCAGGATACATCCCGATCCATCTTTCGAGGCATCACAATACACTATATATTTTTGCCCCATATCCGGAATTATCACAATAGGTGCTGAAGTAAGTCTCCTTCCTGGTCAATCTAGTCATTGGAGCAGCTAACTAAGAAAAATTTTCAATAATTCTTCTATAATACCCAGCCAATCCCAAAAAACTACGTATTTCAAAAATTGCCTTTGGCCTCTCTCAACTCATGACTGCCCTGACTTTTTCAAGGTCCACTGAGAAACCTATAGCTGATACTACATGTCCCAAAACTTTTACTTCTATCAACCAAAAGTCAAATTTACCAAACTTGGCATACAACTTATTTTCTCTCAAAGTTTGGAGAACAATATGTAAATGATCCTTATGCTCTCATTCGGACTAAGAATAAATCAAATTATCATCCACAAAAATCACAACAAAATAATCTAAATATCGCTGAAATATTCTATGCATAAGATCCATGAATGAGGCTGGCGCATTCGTTAATCCGAAAGGCATTACAGTAAACTCAAAATGCAATACCATGTTCTAAATGATGTCTTAGGAATATTAGCCTTCCTAACTCACAACAGGTGATATCCAGTACGAATGATCTATTTTGGAAAAGACCAGTGCCCCTTTTAACTGGTCAAATAAATCATCAATCCTTGGTAATGGATATTGATTCTTTATCGTAAGCCTATTCAATTGTCGGTAATCAATGCATAGTCGAAACATTATATCCTTCTTCTTTGCAAATAAAACCGGAGCATCCCAAGGTGAAGTGCTGGGTTTAATAAAACCCTTATCTAACAAAGCTTGTATCTGGACCTTGAGTTATTGTAATTCAATCAGTGCCACCCTATGTGGAATCATAGAAATTGGTGATGTACCAGGATGTATCTCAATAAAAAAATCTACATTCCTATGTGAAGGTAATCATGGTAATTCATCAGAAAAAATATCATCATATTCACAAACTATCCATGAAAGATTCATATTCAATGTCCCTTCTTCTTCTAGGGTGAGACATGCCAAGCAACCCATAAGTTGTCCATGCCATTTAGAATCATACATAGTATGGGGTAAAGCATCAAGCTTATCCCCCTGAAATAAAACACACATATCGTCTGGTGTGTGGATAATAATTCTTCTAAGATCACAATCAACAATGACCCAATGTGCTATTAACTAGTCCATGCCAAGAATTACATCAAAATCTGACATGCCCAAGACTTTAAGATCTACCATGAATATAATTCTTAAGATTTCTAACTCATAATCTTGACATATCTGACTAATTTTCATTTTAGACCCCAAAGGAGAAATCACATGCAATAACTTGTCCAAGTTTTTAACTTTTAATCTCAATTCTTTCACACATGATGTAGAAATAAATAAATATGATGCACCAGAATCAAATAGAACTCTTGCTCATAAATGAAAAAACAAGAAAGTACCTTGTACTACTAACTGATCTATCCTTTCTATCTGTGGTGTGATTGAATAGACACGCCCTTGGGTCCTTAAAGTCCTGGTCTGTGAGCTCTTGCCTCGACCTCGACCCATGCCTTGGCCTCCCTGATATGCTTGTGAAGTAAGAAATATTTTTTGAATACCCCTACTAGGAGTCGCATCAAACCAATCACACATGAAGAGAACTGTTCGCTTAATTGGCCAATTAAGATATTCCACTTCCACTACTTCTCTTAACTGACCATACCAATCATCTGCATCATGGCTATAATTTTGGCCTTTGATGCAAACCCCACTATTTATTGACATTTTACTTGCACCATGCCCAACTATGTGAAACTTGTATCCACTTATAAAATATCCATTATATATTCTAATAGTTTCCAATGGACCTTTTTGCGAGATCTTGTATGACGTTGTTATGGATACCAGAGTTTGGATCTTCTGCCTGGAACAATAAGATATAGGTATTTTACACATGTCAATAATATTAAGTTTAATTGATAGGTTGAGAAAAGAAGGCTTACATATGCTTTTAAAAAGAAGGCTTTCATTGATAGGGTGCAAAATAAGCCTTGCATCACGCATGTTAATATGATTAAATTGATAGGGTGGAAAATAAGGCTTACATATGTTTTGAACCAGATAGCAAAGTCCATCTCAAGTTTAGCATCAAATTCTGTATTTGTTATGTTTGGATTGAGATGTTGTAACATCTGAGTGTAAATCCTATGAATTGATAGAATTTTAGATACGTTAGTTAAAATATAATGGAGTTGTAAACAATATAATATATTGGAAATGTTTTACTCATAAAAAAAATTAACCTGACATATGGTTCAACTTCTTCACAGTTAAGCAAAATGTAGGAATGAGCTGCCTTATATTCTTGTTGAGTCATATGTCTCGTTTTAGAACGACCAAGTGGTCTACCACTGTATTTGAAAATTGATAGGTTTAAAGGATCATCTAATGGAATATAATCTCCACCACCTTCATAATTTTGAGGCACGGTCCTAGCTTTTGTTTGTACATGATCCTTAAAATAATATGAACAAAACATTGATGCTTCCTCAACTAGATATGCATTGCATATCGAGCTTTCCACATGTGCCTTTTTCCTGATATTGAGCTTCAATTTCCGAAGATACCTATAAAATGATATGTTAAGTAAGACACATGTACTAATTCAAGGTTATTGACCATTATGATTTACAAGTTAGGTTTTAACCTCTCAAATGGATACATCCATCGGAATTGCACTGGCCCTGCAATGCGTGCCTCATATGGCAAGTGAACTGGAAGATGTTTCATAGAATCAAAAAAACATGGAGGGAATATTCTTTCTAACTTGCATAAAATAATTGGGATGTCTGATTCTAGTTTGGCCATGTCTTCATTCGTAATTACTGTTGAAGTAAGACTTTTAAAAAACAAACTAAGCTCGGTGATAGCATTCCACACATTAGCAGGTAGTAGTTCTCGAAATGCTATAGGCATCAACCTCTGCATGAAGACATGACAATCGTGACTTTTCATTCCAAACAACCTCGATCTCTGTTTGTCCACACATCTACCCATGTTAGACACGTAACCATCAGGAAATTTCAATTTTGTTAACCAATCAAACAACTCCTTCTTAGCCCTATTGTCTAGGGTGTAGCAAGCCTTAGGGTATTTGCTCGTTGAAGCCAACTGATCAAGTTCTGGCCTTCGACAATAGGTATTTAGTTCTTGCCTAGACTTAAGAGTGTCTTTTGTTTTACCATGTATATTCAACACTATATTAAACACGTTATCAAACACATTATTCTCAATGTGCATGACATCAAGGTTATGTCAAATTACATTAGAGCTCCAATATGGAAAATTCCAGAATATGCTGCGTTTTCTCCAACCTCATGATTGACTAATCCCTCTGTTAATGTCATAAGCATTGACTTCAGTCACCTTCTTCAAATCAAGATGATCAATTATGCTTAGTATTTCTGAACCTGATCTAACTGGAGGTGTGCCAATCGTTACAATTTTGTTTTTCAGAAATGCACTCTTATTACGTCTAAATGGATGATCAAGTTCCAAGAACTTCCTATGATTGTCAAACCATGACTGCTTACCGCTCCTATTTAGTTTAAAGGATTCTGAGTCCTCCATATAATAAGGACAAGCCAACCGTCCTGCTGTTGATGATCCAGACAACATTGAATACACTGGAAAGTCGCTAATAGTCCACATCAATGATGCTCGCAACTGAAAATTTTGATTCCGAGAAATGTCAAATGCTTCAACCCCATTATCCCATAATAGATTCAACTCATGTATCAGCGGTTGTAAGTACACATCTAACCTGTCTTTAGGATTTCGTTGTCCTAGAATGAGAACAGTTAAGAACATGGATGCATCCTTCATACATAACCATGGAGGTAGGTTATACACAGTGACAATAACAGGTCAACACAAGTATTGTTGCCCAGATTCGCCAAAAGGTTGAAACCCATCTGTACAAAGGCCGAGACGCACATTTCTAATTTCTATTGCAAAATCAGGGTGAACATCATTGAAGTGCTTCCAAGCAATAGAATCGGACAGATGTTGCATGACATTATCCTCGACCACATGTTCTGCATGCCACCTCATTTCATTAGCAGTGGCTTTATATGAATATAATCTAAGAAGTCGATCTTTCAAAGGAAAGTAATACATTTTCTTAAAAGGTACATCGGTTTTCTTTCTCCCTTTTCCATTAGTGTCAGTGTTTTTCTTAAAACATGGATGGTCACAGAACCTACACAGAGTCTTGTTCAAATCTTCCCCCCAATAAATCATGCATCCATTAGGACAACAATGTATCTTCTCAACTGGTAAACCTAAGCCTCGAACCATACGCTTTGTTTCATAAAAGCTTTCAGCGATAAGATTATCTTTAGGCACAATCTCTTACATTAGTTTAGCAATTGCATCAAATGCACATTCAGACAGATGGTGATCAGCCTTGATATTCAACATTCTAGCCACTACTGATACCTGTGAATGATTTTCACACCCTTGCCATAATGGATTATTGGCAGCATCAAGCATATCATAAAATTGTCGGGCCGTTGGATTAGGATTCTCCTCATATTCATAATTTTGATCGAAAGAATGACCAGTAGCATCTATAACCATTGTATGATAATCATTCATTGGATTAGAAGGACCAGCAGAATCCATAGAATGATGCTCATATATCACATTATTTGTTTCCCCATGCCTATTCCACACAATATATTCTGCTTTGAAACCATGTCTCAGCAGATGGTATTTCACTGTCTTCCTATCAAGAAACTGGCAATTTTGACACTTGGATCTCCTACACGGACACTTTATTTTTTCCCCATCCATCCACTCTGTATGAGCACAAGCAAATTCCAAAAATTTCTCAACCCCAGAAACAAACTCTGGATTAAGAAAGCCATCTATCAACCTTTGGTACATCCAGTTTCTATTCTCATTCATGATTGTGTCATGTGGGAACAAGCTACGATTAGGGGTGTAATCGATTCGAGTCGAGTTGATATAGAGCCAAGCTCGAACTGCAGATCACAAATCCATACAAATTACACAACAAAATTATCTTTAAGATGAAGATTATTGAATAACAGATTATTGAATGCTTTCACCTAATAGATGCCCAAGATTCTAATCATTTTACAACACACCGCCAGCCCTAGAAGGTCTTATAATACAACCCAATTGATAAAAGAAAGATTGAATAATTCAATGATGGTACGCTTTAGTCAGTTAACAAATAGTCTCATAGCCATTATAGCAACACTCCTTTCTTTGATATATTCACATGGAATACAATTTCAAAAATAAAAAATAAAAATAATTAGAGCCAAGGAAAAGTGGAAAGCATGTTTACCTTTCTCTTTTGTTTCACCGAACCTGCTCTTCTTTTGAGTTTCGGATATGTTAGGGTTGGAGAAGATCAGATGCCCGAATCAGAAGGCCCTAGTGCCACCCCTGAAATGATGATAATCAGTGAAAATCGAACAGAGAAAAAGACAAAGAAGGATGAAATCGAAAGTTAATAGGAGAAAAGAAAAATCACACTACATGGAAAAAGTTATGAACTCAATTGGATTTGGATATGTCTAGAAAACTAGATTCCAGAGACCGAAATTCAAACTCAGTACTTGAAGCCTATAATGTTATGTGAAGTTTGTATTGAATTATTTCATGTCCATAGCCAAAGACATCATGGAACTTTTAACTTTAGAAGGTCAAATACAACAGGATATCATTCTAAATATCCTCATAAAATTTTCTTTACCAGGTAAAACTATATATTAAGTTAAAAATCCTAAAATGGACATAACTGACATTGGCTTTTTACTTGAAACTGTTTACCACAAAATCTTTCCAACAATTGGACCAAAGCTCCAAACTGAATGGAATATCACCACTTTGTTGACTACCCCAGTTTACACCAAAGTCAAACCTCAAAACCATGGCCATTATTTATAGAACATAAAGATGCAGAAAACTTCAACAAACAAAATAACAAATAGATGGTCAATAATATTAAAAAATCACTTGAAGTATATCCTTGATGTCCTCTTTGGTAATTATTTGTTGCTTGAGTAGTAATTCAATTCTAGCTTGCATCTAGTAATACCTGAATTAGCAAAGTCAAACTGAGGGCTCAACCAGAGACCATGATCAAATATTTAAATAATTCTGGGTAGAAAAATAGACAATAACATGCCAACACAGAAATGAGAAATGAATTATTCCAAATATATATACATATATATTTAATTTGTAATAGAAATAGAAACAGGGATTGGGATAGCAGTTCAAACTATGTCATTTTTTCATAGCTGAGACAAGTTCTTCCCTACACCGGATTCAAAAGTGAACCCCACAATGGAGCATATGCAACTAAGGAATGTTAAATTATGAATTAGATAACTGGTTATATTTATTTGGTGAATGATAATTCAAAAAGAAATGCCTAATATCAATCAAACTACAATCTACTATTCAAATCATGGTTCAATGAGGCAAACAATATTTGGTGTGTGGGAAAGCCATGGCTAATGGATGAAGCTATAGCCTATATAACAAGGCTAAGCATGGCAAGGGTCTGTGACGAGGTGGATGTTACTTCTTCTATTCCGAATAGAGTGTGGGTCGGTAAAAGGAATTTAAGTGGGTATTGGCAAGACATAATTACTAGAAAACCAAAAGAGAGTAGGGAGGAAGGGTTTGGGGAAAAGAGAGGCAAAAAACAAAGAAAAAGAAATAGATTTAGAAAAAGAGAAAATAAATTTTAATGGGGAGGAAAATCACCTCCTATTGGAGGAACGAACAGAGGCTACAAGTTGGCCCATTATGGCCATGCATAAAGAAATGCAAAGTTTAGACATTGCATTGACACAAGATGATTCAAAGAATATGGCTCAAAAAGAGTAGGAGGGGCTACTAAATAGTAGTGATAGTGCAATAGAAGAATTAAAGATGATGAGTTTTCGAATAAGTAAATTAAAATTAGGAAGTAAAAATGAGTAGCCTAAATCAAGTGTAAATAAAAGTTCAAGAATTAGGGAAAAAAAACTCAAATATGTATTATGAAACAAGATGCATAACTAGAGCGTAGGCTAGACCTAACAATTAAAAATTAAAAATTATATTGGAACATAAGAGTAGGAAATACTCCATCGATAAATATAATTAAAAATTAATTAAAATCCATCTTTTTAGAATTGTGATAATAGCAGAACCTATGGTTATCAAGGATTCTCTATAAATATATATAAAAAATTAGGTCTAGAAAATGCATTCTTTAATAATAATGGCAAGATATGGCTATTATGGAAAAATAAATTTGATATAGAAATTATTTCAGAGACTGATCAGATCATTAATTTTAAGCTAAAGAAAAATACTGATCCAATTATATCGGTGGTATATGCTAGTAATTTGAAAGAAAAAAAAGAAAGATCTTTGGGGTGAAATGAAAAGATAGCTGATAAAAATACTCCATGAATAATAAAAGGGGACTTAACATAGTTAGAAATGCAATGGAAAAAAAAGGAGGAAATTCACATGACCCGTCAGCTATAGCTCAATTTAATGAGGTAATCAATAATACAAACCTCATAAAGGCTGAGTATTTGGGTCCTAACTTTACATGTTGTAATAACTAGAAAAATTGGGGAATGATTTGGTCTAGACTTGACCATGTTCCCCACAACATCAAATGGTTGGCCTACTATGGAGGGGTGAGTGTGAAACATTTGAGCAAAATATGCTCAGATCACCTCCCCCTTCTTCTAAGATTTAAAGGTAGAGAGAGAAAGAATAAAAGTTTTAAATATCAAAACATGTGAGGCTTGCATAAAGAGTTTGATGGAATAGTAAGAAAATCATGGCAAAAGCCAACAAATTGGAATCCCAAGCAGGTACTACCTATAAAATTACGCAGGTTAAAATTAGAACTTAGTAGGTGGAACAGAGAGAGATTTGAGAATATAAATAAGAATATTTAGGATCCTGAATCTATAGTCAACATTTTAGAAATAGAACATGAGAATAATTAGGATGAATTTTCTAGAATTAATTTAAATAAAGCAAATATGGAATTAAAATTATTACTGCACATTAAAGAAATTTTTTGGAAACAAAGGGCCAAAGTAAAGTGGCTCAATGAAGGGTATAGAAATACTAAGTTTTTTAACATAGTGGTAAAATTAAAAAATCAAAGACAAGAAATAAAAGATATTAAAAATGATAGTGGCAAGTGGATAGATGAGGAGGGAGAGTTTTAAAAAGTTTTGGAAGATTACTTTAAAAGACATCTATGTGGTTACAGCCAACAATGGTATGACTCCTTAATTTGACAAATAGACAAAAGAGTAACAGAAGAACAAAACAAACTATTAGAAGAGTGCTCTAGTGAAGAAGAGATAATAGCTGTAGTGTTAGTGGAAATAAAGACAGTGCATTAGGTCGAGCTGGATGGAATAATGAGTTTTATCAACAAGCCAAGAATATAATAAATAAATAGCTGACAGCCACAATTGCTTGGGGTTTTGCAGGAGTAGATATCACAAAATCATCGGCCAGCTCATATATCGTATTGATGCCCAATAAGGATAATCCGAAAAAAAGTGAGGATTATAGACCCATAAGTCTATGTAATTCTGTGTATAAATTTTTGACAAAAGTCTTGTAGAATAGACTAAATAGGGTAATTCCCTCCATCATTTCAGTAGAACAAGTAAGATTTGTAAAAAATAGACTAATGATGGAAAATATTAATTTAACTACAGAATTGATGAAGGAAATAGAGGCTAAAGTTAGGGCAATAATGTGATTAGGAAGTTAGATTTTTCTAGAGCATTTGACAGGTTGAATGAGATATTTTATGCTATACAATGAGGAAAATGAGATTCTTGGAATTCTGGATAGATCTAATATATAGATGCATCTCTAGCACATAGATTAAAATTTGAATTAATGGGGGGCATGTGGTGAATTTAAGATAGTTAGTGGACTTAGACTGGGGGATCCTTTATCTCCATTATTATTTAATATATATATATATATATATATATATATATATATATATATATATATATATATATATATATATATATATATATAATTTATAATAAAAGGTTTAAAATGAAAAATGGAGGGTAATATTACTAGCTTTGAATAAGCTAGACATACTCCGAATGTAAGCTGCCTAGCTTATGTAGATGATTTAATTATCTTTACAAATGTCGGGAGCAAAATTATTGAAGAATATGATGAAGCTATTCGACAAGTAGAGGAAGAAATGAGACAACTTAATAAAAATAAAAGCCAATTTGTGGTTTCAAGGAAAACACTTAAAGGATGATTTAAAGAGTAAAAAGAATTACAGGCTTTGAGCAGTGTAAAGGGGCGTTAATGTGCTTGGTTTGATCTATATACGAGGGTAGATTGAAAGAAGAATATATAATAATTTTAATGAATAAATTAATAGGTAATATAGTGGGATGGAAAGAGAATATGTTAAGTATGGTGGGAAGAATCACATTAATTAAACATGTCCTACAAAGAACTATATCACACATCTTAATGTCCTTACAGTCACCAAAGAAGATCTTGAATAGCTTAGAAAAGGAAATGACTAACTTTCTATGGGGCAAAAAACCAGGAAAAAATAAGCTACATTAGAAAAAAATCGGAAGATATATGCTGTTTAAAGGAGGAAGTGGGTCTAGGTGTGAATAAATTAAATGATATGGCAAAGGCCTGGGCATGTAAGAACTAGTGGAGGCTCAAGCATGATGATAGCCTGTGGGCGAGTTATATGAAAGCTAGATATGGGTGAGGAAATAAAACATGTAAGAATGCTAAAAAAGCATCTAGAAGTTGGAACATGATGCTTAAAAAAATTAGTTGAACGTAATTCTCACCTAATCAACAATGAATAGAGATGGACTCTAAATCCATAGGGGAGGTTCACACTTAAAAGCACAAAAATATTAGTAAGAAAAGAAAAAATTAGTCAAGAATTTTTTAAGGGAGCCTGGGTGAAAAAGATCCCACAAAAAATTAATGTATTTATGTGGTAGCTCTTATCGAATGCTATTATGGTGGATTCGAATATTCAGTTGAAAGGGGTTAAATTAACTTCCAGATGTTAATGTTGTTACACTAGCATAGAAAGCACAAATCATCTATTTTCAACAGTAAAAATATCAGTGGAAATATGGGAATTTCTAGGGAGAGATGCACAAGTAAGAAATAAGCTAGAAGATATCAGGAAAGATTAATGAGATGGAGGATAAGCCACACAAAGAATAAAGTATGTAACTGGCTGAGGGATTACATCACGCACATTATAGTCTAGAATCTGTGGAAAGCCAGGAATAGATGTAGGTTCGAGAATATTAAAATGAATGCTAATCATATAATAGAAAAAATTAAAAAAGAATGCTCATGGAAATTAGTAGGATTCTCATTAAAACATAGAAACATGGAAATGGATGATGAAAAAAGAAGGATATGAAGATTACATGCAATTAAAAAAAATCCATGAGGTTAGAATGGTGTGTTGGAAAAAATCTTCACGGGGAAGGCTTGCTTTAAACACATATGGTAGTTTCAACAGGGATATGAGAGAGGCAGGGGGAGGAGGTGTGAAAAGAAACGATCAGGGTAAAATTCTAAAAACATTTACAAAGAAATAAAAAGCATCCTCAGTCTTGCTTGCAGAAATTTTAGGCTTACATAAAGGCTTTAAAATATGCAAAGAAAACTCTTATATTAACATACGAGTATAGGTGGATTCTAGTATACTGGTGAATCTGGTCATGAATAAGATAGAAATGTGGCAGTATTATGAACAGATAGAGTCAATCAAGAGTCATTTTACCTACATAAAAGGAAAAGTTATGCATATATATAGGGAAGCTATTGTTTTATTAGACAACTTAGCTAAAGAAGGTTTGAAGAAGGGGTTACAAGAGTTTGAGGGGGCTGATATACCAAAGAAATATAATGGCATAATCATATTAGATAAATTAGAATACCCATATATTATAATTCTAAAGTAGAAACTAGAAAAAGAAATCTTTGGTCTTCCCGGTCCTATGAGGATATTATGAATATATATTGCTCTTCTTTGGTTTTCAGGATAACAAGTATAGGTTAAGGTGAAAGGATCTAGAAATGGCATATGCTATGAAAGTAAAAATGGGTAGTGACTTAATGTCACTACCTAAGTAGATATTTGGATTTTAAATAAGTTAAGACTATGTGAAGTTCTATTTGTGCAGTTGGCCTGCAATATTAAATAGTGTATGAAACTGTACTTTTATCTTGTATGCTTAAAGTGCGGGGACTGCAAAAGAAATATAAGGCAGAGAATGATGCTGCCAAAATACAGTAACACTATCGGTCATGAGGCAATTTAAATATATATACCTATTTTATATGTTTTTGGATTTGTGGGCTTGTGGTGCAGGGGATACAGTCAAATGCATACATGAGGCAAAGAAGATTTGGCGAAAATGAATAGAATAACAAAGAGGCTGTCAGATTATATTAAATTCAGGTAGATAAATAAAGCTACAATAAGAAGATCAGTTAGGGATGTCAAATGCATGCTTTGCTAATTTCATTTTCAAGGGTGTAAAAAGGGACAAGGGATGCTTTAGAGCCAACATATACTCTGTTATGGCTTCTTAAAGTGTAGGTACATAAGGCAGAAAGGCTATGAAGCACTAAAACAACCTTTAAGGGGCAAATGAAGAAGGATATACTATTGGTCAGAAAGAAATATATTGATATCAGTTGTTTCTATGTCCTTGGTCTTGTGTGTTCGTTTTGCAGGGTCAAATACATAAATAACATAAGGCAGAAAAGGATAGGAAATATGAATATAACAACCAAAAGGGTGCCAAAATTTTAATTAAAGGCAGGATGTCAAGGTGGCTACGATGAGAAAGGGGCCAACAAAAAAGCATAAGGGACAGAGAAATAAAAGATAAACAGGCCAAGATATGCTTCAAGTAAAGCAGTCTAATGTACAGATTCAAAGTGATGTAGTGCACTTAGAGATAGGACAAGGAGATTCACTTCAAGCATAATGTGTATTGTTTAATTTATTTTATTCAAGGGTGTAATAGGGGAAAAGGGTAGTTCTAGATTGTAAAAATGATATTCCACCGTCAAAAGAGAGGGCTTTTTTATTAATAAAACAAACTCTCCAAAAAAAAAAGAAGAATAAGAAAAATTTAAAAAAAAAGAAGAATAAAAAAATTCGAAAAAAAAGAAGAAGAAGAAATATAAGCAGAATAAAAAAAATAATATAAATAAGAAGAATAAGAATAATTATAAGAAAATGAAGAATAAGAATAATATGAAGAATAAGAAGAATAATACTAATAAAAAGAAAAAGAAGAATAATAAAAATAAGAAGAATAATAAGAATAAGGAGAATAAGAAGAATAAGAAAATTAAGAAGAATAAAAAGAATAAGAAGAATAAGAAGAATAATAAGAATAAAAAAAATTATAAGAATATGAAGAATAAGAATAATATGAAGAATAAGAAGATTAAGATAGAATAAGAAGAAAATGAAGAATAAGCAGAATAAGAAGAATAAAAAGATTAAGAAGGATAAAAAAAATAAAAAGTATAAGAAGAATAAGAACAATAAGAAGAATAATAAGATTAAGAAGATTAAGTAGAATAAGTAGAATTTTTTTGAAAAAATGCTCTCAACTTCTAGAGAGAGAAAGTCCGAATTCTAGAGAGAGCATCTGCCATTTTTGTGCGATTTGAGCTCAATTTGAAGCCAAAATGGATAATTCGGATTTATTATTCAATAAAAAATCATTTAATTCCATTAATAAGGAGACCGAGCTCCTATTTCCGTGTTTTGATGCTAAAGATGCATCTCCGGCAGTGTTGCTTACTAAAAACGAATTCTTGAAGCTTGCCAAACCATTCAAGCTCACATTAATCGGGAAGTTCTCCCATGGCAAGCCGAGCTACGAGGAAATCTATGCAGTCATTGCAGCGTTGAAATTAAAGCAAGTGGTAAAGATTGCTATATATGATGGGAATCATGTTTTCTTCCAACTCAAGGAGGAAGATGACTTCCTAAGGCTATGGATGCGAGGATAGTGGACAGTTGCTGGATTTCCCATGCACATCCTTAAGTGGTCGTCCGACTTCTCGCCAACTGAAGAACCTGCCCAAGCCCTGGTATGAATCTCTCTTCCGTGACTCCCTATTCACCTATTTAACAAGCTTTTTCTGTATTCCATAGCCCTCTATTTAGGCAAGCCTTGGCTGATAGATGAAGCCACAACCTACATGAAGACCTAGCATGGCTCGTATCCTCATTGAGGTTAATTGTAAGGTATCTCTACCGAGCAAAATATGGGTAGGAAGGGACCTAAACCATGGATTCTGGCAAAAAATAATTCCAGAATCTTATCCCCATTATTGTCTAAACTGTCTCAATATGGGACATCCAAAAGAGGAATGTATGGTGGCTAATAGAAATTAAAAAGAAGGTATGGCTTGGGTAAGAAAAGAGCATAAGAAGGGAGAAGAAGATAGGGGGTAGAATGGAGAAAAAGATGGGGGACATGAGAAAGAAATAGTAAAGGAAAAAAGGGCAGAAGCTAGAGAAGAGGCAGATGAAAATAGTGGGGGGGGAGAAGAGGGGAGGATAGAAGAAGGAGCTCTAAATAAAGATAAGAGGGAAGAGATTAGGAAATGGCTTGAGAAAACCCCTAAGGAGTTTGAAAGAATAGAAAGAGGAAAGTAGACCTTAGAGGGAGGAGAGAGGAAGAATTAACTCAAAAAAGCTTAAAGCAATATGACTGGGCAGAAGATGATTTGTTGTCGGAAGAAGAGGAGGAGACTAAAAGCTGGCCATTGTCCAACAGCACCAAGGAAGATAACATGGTGGTTTATAAAGCACCATTCGATGACCTAGGGCTGAAAAAACAACAAAAAAGTTATGCACCAAAAAGCATAGAAAAAGCCCTGGAGGAAATTAGAGAAAAGCTTAGAGAAATATATGCCAAAGAAAATACAACAAGCCCTACCGAGCTCAAGCAAGTCAATAAGAAATATGAAGAAATATATAAATCTAAAATATGAGTCAAAATGCATAACAAGAGCCCATGCGAAATACACTTAAAATGAACACTCCTACGATAAATAGAATTAGGAATTTAATTAAAATATGTAAAATTAAAATAGTTACATTAGCTGAACCAATGGTAGATAAAAATCAGATAGAGAAATATAAAATAAAGATATGTTTACATAAGGCATTTTCAAATCAAAATGATAAGTTATGGGTTATGTGGAATAATTCTATGGATATAGAAATAATGGCAGAAAATGATCAAATTATCAGTTTTAAAATTAGAAAACACTCAGAAACTATATATTCTGTAGTATATGCAAGTAATGGGAAAGAGTTTAGGAAACTGCTCTGGCACGAGATGAATAAACTTGCAGTCAGGAAAACCCCATAGATTATAGAAGGGGATTTCAATGTGATTAGAAATATTACTGAGAAAAAGGGTGGTAGACCACCCAACCCGATTGCTATATCACAATTTAACGAGGCTATCACCGGTGAAAAACTAATAGAGATAGAATACTTAGGACCAAATTACACATGGTGCAATGACTGGAGGAAAAGGGGAGCGATCTGGGCGAGACCAGATCGGGTGCTAGTTAATACACAATGGCTGGATAAGATGGGCAAAATCAAGGTTCAACACTTGAGCAGAACTTGCTCAGATCATAGCCCACTCTTGATTACACTTCAAAAAAGGAAAGTAAACCAGAAAAGATTTATTTTCCAAAACATGTGGATTATGCACAAGGACTTTGAGGCCATTGTGAAAGACACATGGGATAAACTAGTTTTAGGTAATCCCATTTAGGTATTGGGACATAAATTACGTGCATTATGCCAGGGCCTCAACAACTGGAATAAAGAGGTATTTGGTAATATTGTTTCTAAAAATCAAGAAGTCGAGAAGAAAGTAAAAGCTCTAGAAATAGAGCATGAAGATAAACAAGATGTCTCAACTAGAATGGAGCTCAGGTGAGCACTAAGACTCAGAATGCATATGGAAGAAGTCTTTTGGAAACAAAGGGCTAAAATAAAATGGTTAAAAGATTGAGATAAAAACACGAAATTCTTTAACACAATGGCAAAAATCAAAAATCAAAAACTAGGAATAAAAGGCCTCAAAGGAACTAACAGAGAGTGGTTAGAAAAAGAGGAGGATATTAAAAAAGAATTAGAAGATTTCTTTAAAGCTCATCTATGTGGGACAAACATAGGTAGAAAACACACACTAATGGAAAAAATTGAATTAAGAGTCTCAGAAGAAGAAAATAAAATGATGGCAGAAATTCCCATGGAATAAGAAGCGAAAGAGGTAGTTTTCAATGCCAATAAAGAAAGCTCTGCGGGCCCAGATGGATGGAACTATGGATTTTTCCAAAGATGTTGGAACATAATCAAAAATGAAGTAGTTGTAGCCTTAATCTAGATATTTGCAGGTGTGGAAATCCCAAAATCATGGGTCAGCTCATATATAGTTTTGATCCCCATGAAGGTAAACCCACAGAAAGGAGAGGGCTATAGGCCTATTAGCCTATGCAACACAATCTATAAAATTCTAGCTAAACTACTTCAAGATAGACGGAGTAGGCTGCTTCCTAACATTATTTCACCGGAACAATCAGGTTTTATTAAAAATAGGTTGATTACGGAAAATATTAGTCTTGTATCAGAAATGATAAGGGACATAGGGTCAAAGGTGAGAGGACACAACATAATTATGAAGCTTGATCTGTCAAAAGCTGTTGACAAGGTCGAATGAGACACCCTGTGTTATCTAATGAGAAAAATGGGATTTTCTGAATTCTGGATAGGCATTATATATAGATGCATATCCAGTGCTTTGGTCAAAATTCTTATAAATGGCCAGGTAGGTGGAGAATTCAAACCATCTAGAGGCCTTAGGCAAGGAGACCCATTGTCTCCCTCTTTATTTAACATTTATTTAGAGCTCTTTATAATGAACTTGAAGGAGCAAGTCAGAAATGGAAATATACTAGCCTATAAACAACCGAAAAACACTCCATTAGTATGCTACTTGGCATATGCAGATAATCTAATTATATTTACAAATGCTAGTAGCAGATCGATGGAAAGTCTGATAGGACTTTTTCAAACACTGGAAGAGGAATCAGGAAAAATGTTAAATAAGAACAAATGTCACTTCATGATAGCAACTAAAACATCAGAAGCTATTGCTCTAAGGATTAAAACATGCATTGGTTTTGTCCAGAGTTAAGGAGTTATACTATATCTAGGATGCTCAATCTATGAAGGAAGAATGAAGGAGGAATACTTGTTATTTTTACTGGATAAGATAAGGAAAAAGATTGCCGGATGGAAATGGGACTTGTTAAACATGGCAAGAAGAATAACATTAATTACTCATGTGCTGCAAGGAGCGCTAACTCAAATCTTCATGGCGACACATCCACCAAAAAGTATTATAAAGAAAATAGAAAAAGATATGGCTAACTTTTTATGGGGTAAAAAAGAAGGTAAAAACAAATTATATTGGGAAAAATGGAGTGATCTATGCTTTCCAAAAAAGAGGCAGGACTGGGCTTTACCAGTTTGAATGATTTAGCTAATGCTTGGGCATGCAAAAACTACTAGAGACTAAAAGAAAATGAAGGCATATGGGCAACATATGTAAAAGCAAAATATGGGTTAGGAAATAAAACATTTAAAAACATTAAAAAAACGTCAAAAAGTTGGAACTTGATGAGTAAACAACAGAGCATAGTAGAAAAACACTCTATCTTGACTAAAAATGGATGGAAATGGACTTAAAATCTTCAAAAAATTTTCATAATAAATATTTCCAAAGGGCTGGTTCGAAATAGAAAACCTTCACAATTTAAAGAGCTTTGGAAAAAAGATCTGCCTCAAAAGACAAATGTGCTTATGTGGAAAATACTTGCTAACATCATCTCGGTAGATGAAAACATTCAGAAAAAAAGGTTTTAAATTAGCATCCAGATGTGAATGCTGTCATCAAGAGACGAAAAGTGCTAATCACTTATTCTCCATGGGTATGATTGCATTGAAAGTATGGAACAAATTAGAAATTGAAACAGAAATACAAAAGAGTGCAGTGCCTTTGAGAAACATACTAGAAAATTGGTCAAAAAAATCAATCAAAGAATAAAATTTTAAAATGGATTAGAAACTATATTCCGCACATAGCAGTTTGGTGCTTATGGAAGGCAAGAAATAGAAGTCGGTTCGATAATGTTGAAATGAAAGCTAAAGGTATATTAGAAGAAATCAAAAAAGAGAGTGCATTCATTATCGCTTGCAACCCAATAAGAGTAAGAATAATGGAAATGGATGAAGACAAAAGAAAAGCATGGAGCCTAACTATTGTAACAAAAAAAACTCCAGTCATCAAAATAGTTAGCTGGAAAAAACCCTCACATGGAAGCCTAGCGCTAAACATGGATGGGAGCTTCAAGAGGGAGATGGGAGAAGCAGGAGGCGGATCTATAAGAAATGAAGATGGCAAAGTTTTAAAAACTCTTACATCAAGGTTCACAGACATCTCAGCATTACATGTGGATATAATGGCCCTGCAAATGGGTCTGCAAATATGCAAAGATAATAACTATATAAACATTCAAGCACAAGTGGATTTGAAAATATTAGAACAGCTAGTACAAAGTAAAATATATCTATGGAAATTTGAAAAAGAGATCGATATCATCAGGACGAATTTAAGAGAAACAAACGGACAAATAAAGCATATATATAGAGAAGCTAATGCACTAGCAGATAAATTTACCATAGAAGGAAGGATAAAAGGAATACAGGAATTTGAGGGAGATAGGGTACCCGAAAGGTTTAAAGGTCTGATAGAATTAGATAAAATCGAATTTCCTTATATTAGAATCAAAGAAAATAGAGACTAACAAAGAAATGTACATATATATATATATACAAATAAATTTCTACCCTAAATAGGGCGTAAGTTTTTCACTAAAGCCCTCAGCATACTTGACATTAGCCCAGGTGATGCACTAACGGCAAAAACAAGACTCCCTAGTCCTGAGGGGAGCCAACAAAGCGCAAAGGTAAGCAAATTTACCATTAAAGTTTTCTATTCTTTTTTGGCTTACATAACAGGAGGAAGAAGTCACAGGTTCAAGATTATTCAAGGAGAGTAATTTCTCTCTAATTTTATTATGTTATGCTATAACAAACTAAATGCAGATTAGGAGCCTCATCTTGGTCATGAGAGGGATCAAAAGGTAACAGTTTATGTAATATTTTATGTCTTGGGGAGTTTGTTGTTGTTCTTTTTAGTTAGCTGCTAACGGAAGTAAGAGTCAAGAACATTAAAAGGAGAGAAGAGTAAAATTTGTAAGGACAAAAATCAATAATCGATAATGTATATGTAATCGTCTGTCAAAAATGCCGATGTATGTATTTAGTTTGTAAGGGAGTCTGCGATGTGAGTGCTTGTTGGGGTGTTTATATCAAAAAGGGATTATATGTAAATAAGAAGAGAAAGAGGGAAGCTACGTTAATTGCTCGAGTCACTGGAGTACCAAAAGCGGGAAGGCTTTCGACAAAGCTAAATATGAAGAATATCAAAGATTGATAGGCCTATCTGATAATTAGGATGCACAAAAGAAAGCAGGCAAACTGGCTTAAAGCTTGATCCAAGGCTCAAGAGAAAGAGTATTAAAAAAGAGCCCGAATATCGGGCTCTGGACAGAAACTTAACCTTCACATTCACTAATAAAAAATCAAGAGCATTAAAGCTGGAATTAAGGCCTGATTTAGATTTAAAACTGGAAATGGGCTTAAAGCTTGAATTACGGCTAAAGGGGAAAACCATTAAAAAAGAGCCCAATCTATACTGGACCTTAGTCAAAGCATTATTATTGTTTTAAGTTCCTACTCATTGATTTATTATGGAATGGGTGTAAATGGGTTAAGGGTAGATGTAGTTTGTAAAAATGGTATTCCTCTGCCAAAAGAGAGGGCGATAATAATAATAAAATAACCTTAAAAAATAGAGTAAGAAGAATAAGATGAATAAGAAGAATAAGAATGATAAAAAGAATTAAAAGAATTAGAAGAATATGAAGAATAAAAAGAATTAGAAGAATTAGAAGAATAAGAAGAATTAAAAGAATATGAATAATAAAAAGAATTAGAAGAATTAGAAGAATTAAAAGTATATGAAGAATAAAAAAAATAAAAAAAATAAGAAGAATAAGAAGAATAAGAAGAATAAGAAGAATAAAAAGAATAAGAAGAATAAGAAGAATAAGAAGAATAAGAAGAATAAGAAGAATAAGAAGAATAAGAAGAATAAGAAGAATAAGAAGAATAAGAAGAATAAGAAGAATAAGAAGAATAAGAAGAATAACAAGAATAAAAAAAATAACAAGAATAAGAAGAATAAAATGATTTAGAAGAATATGTAGAATAAAAAGAATAATAAGATTAAGAAATATAAGAAGAATAAGAAGAGTAATAAGAAAAAAATAAGAAGAAGAATAAGAACTAAATGAACAATAAGATTATTTTGCAATAAGACAAAATAACCTGAAAATTTTAGAGCAATAATGATAAAATAGATGTCGTTATTGAATTTGTCTTAGAAAATATACCTACGGTGTCAAATTTCGTTAAATTCTGAGAAAATTAGAATTTGTTATATTTTTATTTTATAAATAATTATTAGAATATTTAGAAAAAAAAAATTTCTTGCTCAACTAAAAGATTGTGGCACGCCGTTGGCACGTGGATGTGCCTGCGTGGGTAGTTTGTCGGCTATCCAGGTGTCAACCTAAGTGAAATATAAAATAAAAATAAATAAAAAATTATTATTAATTAATGATAATAATTATTAAAAAAAAAAGAAAAATGTTAAGAATCCGGAAAATGGGAGAAAGGCTGAAAAAAAATGCTTGGCACTGGAGGGAAAGATGGTACAGAAAAAAAATATCAATGGATTTTCTTTTAATCATAATGGATTATTCTGGAATCAGAATAAAATAGTCAAAGAACTAAAGTTACTCTACACGACAAGATCTCCACATTAATATCAAATTTATAAAGTTTCTAAGAAATTTTCCGAAAGGTTCGGTTATCTCTTATTAGAATTTCTTTTTTTAATGGCAAGAAATGATCATGTTTTATATTTCAATTCGAATTGTTAGAAATTTTATTGAAAATAATTAATTCGGGAAAAGTTTCGGTATTTCGTTTAGTAAAAATTAGTACAGGATGAATTGGATTTGGATTATTAAAATTGTGTCTTAAACATGGGTTAAATTAGAAATGACATAATTGCATTTCATATGCATGGGAACCTTCCATATACAAGGGTGGGTGCATGATATATATATATATATAGTTATATTGATAGTATTTGGTGAACTCAA
The DNA here is from genome assembly GCA_029783825.1 of Sapria himalayana. Lineage (NCBI taxonomy): Eukaryota > Viridiplantae > Streptophyta > Magnoliopsida > Malpighiales > Rafflesiaceae > Sapria > Sapria himalayana. The sequence goes on along the minus strand of JAREIK010002529.1, from coordinate 83,735 downwards.
ATTGGAACAAAGTCTAGACTAAGTTACGTTAGATTTTATTTGGTACATAGTTATTATAGATTGCGAACTTGAAATGGGACAACATCTAGGCAGAGTTACGGCGGTACTTATTTCTTGGAGTAAATCCCAAAAAAAAATCATATTTTATTGTGATATATGTCTAATATGTTTTTCGGAGGAGGTCCATATTTTTCGGAATAATTCCAAAAAAATAAATATTTTTATAGGTATATATACATATATATTCATCCATATATATACATACACACACACACACACACACATATATATATATCTAGATATATAATATGTCACACTTGGCTTCGACATTTTGAGGGAGTCGATGAGACTCAGGAATATGGGCATATAAATATTTTATCCATAAATGCATTCATATAGACATTGTACTTGAATGGGTGTTGATATATATTCATAACATTTTACGTGCACTTAGGCAGGGAGTAACTCTGAAAGAGTTTATCCTACTGAGCTTTGCTCACTCCGTTGTGGGACCTCTTTTCAGGTACAGATCCAGGACAGATGACAGATCCACATACGGGATCGCACATGTGAAGGAAAGCCGGTTGTGGCTTAAATAATATGTTGTGTGTTTTGTTTCTTCCACTGAGCAAATAAAATGTAAAAAGAAAAAAAAATGTATTGTACATTTGAGAAATTTTTATTTTATTACACATTGTATTGTGTGATGGAATGAATGGGATACCCTGGGGAATGAGGTGTCATAGCTGGTATTAGAGGTTAGGTATACGATTACCTACAACTCAGAAAATGCTACAAGTTTCATAATGTGATAGACCTGTTTAGATATATAAATATTGAATACTCGGGGAAAGAGAAGAACACTAGGGTAAAGAACACATAACCTTAGCGGTTCAGAAAATGAAATGATAATTTCAAAATGAAAAGACTATTATTAATTGGCATGTGCACTAATAACAGGGAATGAATGTGATTTTTATATTATTATTTGACTTATAAAAAGATGACAAGTAGATAATGAGGATACCGGGGACGTCCACGAAATGAGGATCAATCCCCAGCCTTCTTTAATCAGTAGGCTCTGATAGTGGCTGTGAGTGTTGTTGTTGCAAGGGTTGCACAAACTAGTGCAACTGGAGGTCAAGAAGGATCAAGTGACCTCCAAAAATTCAAGGCACATCATCCTCCAACATTTATGGGGGGAGGAGACCCAATGACGGAAAATCATTTGTTTCTACAAGTTGATAAAATCTTAGATGCAATGGAAATCACTTCCGATTCTACCAAGATCCGGCTAGCAGCGTTTCAGCTAGAAGGTGAGTCATAAATTTGGTGGGATTGGATCAAGGCCTTTAAGAATATAGAGGTAATGACATGAGAAGAATTCAAAGAACTATTTATGGAAAAATATTTTACGACTTCAGCTAGATAGGCCAAGGCCCGAGAATTCTATGAACTTAGAAAAAGAAATATGTCAATGTTGGACTACATTTCTAAATTCACCAAGTTTACATGTTTTGGGAATAATTATATTGCTACTAATGTGGCTAATGTTCAAAAATATGAAGATGGATTAAAATTATCCATTCGAGGCAAGATTGTAGGATTTCTTATCCAAGATATGGATTCGATGGTTAAGACAGGTTTATCCACCGAGTGGGTGGTTGAGGATGTATGAAATATCTAGGAAATGAGTGGAAGTCCTAGTGGAAAGAGTAAAGAGAATCAATATTTTTCTGGAAAGTGGTAGAGACCATTTATCCCATGAAGATTTTATGGACAAGGTCGTTATTATTAAGGCCAAAGCTAGACTGGGAATTATAGCCAAATTGGACAAAAAAATTATTTTTTATGTCATCAGCCTGAACATTGGAAATGGGAGTGTCCACTGAAGTAGAAATTCTAGGATTATGAGACATCACAGTCCCAAACATCCATGGGAAATACGCGAACATGATTTATTCCTCCTTTCTCTAGTACAGGTCCATGGAATTGGGTGCAATATCGGAGTATCCAACAAATATCTCTTACTTCACAAGCATATCAGGGGGGTCAACGCATGGGTCGAGGTCACGGCGAGAGCTCATAGATTGGGACTTTAAGGACCCAAGGGCATGTCTATGCAATTACACCACAGATGGAAAGGATATATCAGTTAGTAGTACAAGGTACTTTCTTGCTTTTTCATTTATGGGCAAAAGTTCTATTTGATTCTGGTGTATCACATTCATTTATTTTTACAACATGTGTGAAAGAATTGAGATTAAGATTTAAAAACTTGGACAAGTTATTGCATGTGACTTTTCCTTTGGGGTCTAAGTTGAAAATTTGTCAGATATGTTAAGATTATGAGTTAGAAATCTCAGAAATTATATTCTTGATAGATCTTTGCGTCATGGACATGTCAGATTTTGAAGTAATTCTTGACATATACTGGTTAATAGCACATCGGGTCATTATTGATTGTGATCGTCGAAGAATTATTATCCACACACCATACGATATATGTTTTGTATTTCAGGAGGATAAGCTTGATGCTTCACCCCATACTATGTATGATTCTAAATGGCATAAACAATTTATGAGTTGGCTGGCATGTCTCACACTATAAGAAGAAGAGACATTGAATATAAATCTTCCTCGGATAGTTTGTGAATATGAGGATGTTTTTCCTGATGAATTACCAGAATTACCCCTGGAGAGGAATGTGGATTTTTGCATTGAGTTACATCCTCGTACATCACTCATTTCTATGATTACACATAGGATGGTACCGATTGAATTACAAGAACTCAAGGTCCAGATACAAGCTTTGTTGGACAATGGTTTTATTAGACCCAATACTTCACCTTGGGGTGCTCCGATTTTATTTGCAAAGAAGAAGGATAAACCACTTCGACTATGCATTGATTATTGACAGTTGAATTGGGTTACGATAAAGAATTGATATCTATTACCAAGGATTGATGATTTATTTGACCAGTTAAAAAGGGCATAGGTCTTTTCCAAAATAGATCTTCATACTGGATATCACTAGTTGCGAGTTAGAAAGGTTGACTTCCCTAAGACAACATTTAGAACACAGTATGGGCATTTTGAGTTTACAGTAATACATTTCGGATTAACGAATGCACCAACAGTATTCATGGATCTTATGCATAGAATATTTTAGCCATATCTAGATTATTTTTTTTGTGATTTTTGTGGATGATATTTTGATTTATTTTCAGTCTGAGGGAGAGCATGAGGATCGTTTACATATTATTCTCCAAACTTTGAGAGAACATAAGTTGCTTGCCAAGTTTGGTAAATGTGACTTTTGGTTGACATAAGTAAAATTTTTGGGACATATAGTATCAGCTACAGGTGTCTTAGTGGACCCTAAAAAAGTCAGGGCAGTCATGAGTTGGGAGAGGCCAAAGTCAGTTTTGAAATACGTAGTTTTTTGGGATTGGTTAGCTATTATAGAAGATTTATTGGGAATTTTTTCTGGTTAGCTACTCCAATGACTAGATTGACCAGGAAGGATGTCAAGTATGAGTGGATTGATTCATGTGAAAAGATATTCCAGAAATTGAAAAGGAGGCTTATTTCAATGCCTATTCTAATAATTACGGATAGGGGACAGAAATATACAGTGTATTGTGATGCCTCGAAAGATGGATTGGGATGTGTTCTGATTCAATTTGGAAGAGTGATAGCTTATGGTTCAAGATAGTTAAAAAATCATGAGAGAAATTACCCCACACATGATATAGAATTGGTGGCTATAGTCATTGCTTTAAAAATATGGTTCGACTATTTGTATAGGGAGCAATTTGACGTATATTCAGATCGTAAAAGTCTGAAATATATCTTTACATAACGAGATCTTAATATGAAACAACGTCGATTGATGAAGTATCTTGAAGATTATAATTTTACTTTACATTACCATCCAGGTAAGGCAAATGTGGTGGCTGATACACTTAGTCAAAAGTCATGAGGTGCACTAGCTAGTATAGCTTTGTGAGAATGAGATATGCTTGAAACTGTGGTACGATTCAGCTTTAGTATAGCAGTCAAAGTCAGGGTGTTATCAGAAGTTTTTTAGCTATAGTTTCGCTATTAAATAAGGTGATTGCAATGCTGAAACAAGATGTAAAAATATTATCTATAAAGAACCGAGTAGACTGGTACATGTGATAAATGTTGGGCTATTCATATGAATGGTAGTCTTTGGTTTAAGGGATAGATTGTAGTTCCCCAGATAGTGGAATTGAGAAAGGAGATTCTTAAGGAATTTCACGGTTCTCATTTTATAGTACATACAGGTGGCACAAAGATGTATAATGATCTTCGTTGCCAGTATTACTAGAATGGGATGAAGAGACATAATGGGGATTTTGTTCAACTATGCCTCACGTGTCAGCAGATAAAGGCTAAGTATCACAAAAACAAGATGCCTCACGTGTCATGATGGATTTTGTGACTCACTTGCCATGAACATCACGAAAACATGATGTTGTGTGGGTAATTGTGGACCATCTAACAAAGTCCACACATTTTCTAGCAATGTGAATGACCTTCACACGTGAGGAACTGTGTAGGTTATACATATGAGAAATTGTCCGATTACATGGAGTGTCAGTATCTATTGTATCGGACATAGATCCCTGATTTATCGCTAATTTTTGGAAGAGTTTCCAGAAAGCAATGAGAACACAGCTGATAATGAGTACTGATTTCCATCCACAAACAGATGGTCAGTCGGAAAGAACCATACAAGTTTTGGAAGATATGTTGCGAGCATGTTGTCTAGATTTCAAGAGTAGCTGGGAAGAACATCTGCATTTGGTCGATTTTTCCTATAATGATAGTTATCAAGCAAGTATCCAAAAGGCATCATATAAAGTATTGTATGGAAGGACATGTCGATCTCCAGTTTGTTGGGCTGAGGTGGGAGACCAATCCATCACGGGTCAAATTGTGATTAGAGATACCACAGAGAAAGTAGATTTGATACGATGACATCTTCTTACAGCACAAAGTCGACCGAAAAGTTATGCTTATAAATGATGACGACCCCTAGAATTTGAAGCAGGAGATCATGTTTTCTTGAAAGTGATGCCAAAAGGGGAGTAATCAGATTTGTCAAGCATGACAAGTTATCACCAAGATATATTGGGCATTTCGAAATACTCGAGAAGGTGGGTTTGGTTGCTTATCGTTTAGCATTACCACCATATTTATCTGGTGTCCACGAGATATTTTATGTCTTTATGCTTAGAAAATATCTTTCTGATCCAACTCATGTAATAGATTGGGGCGAACTAGTTATTGACGCAGATGGAATATTTAAAGAGATGTCAGTGCGAATCATTGATAGTCGAGATCAAGTATTGCGATGCAAAATTGTGAGACTAATAAAAGTGATATGGCAGCATCAAGGAATAGAAGAAGCAACATGGGAACGTGAAGACGCGAAGCATGTTGCTTATCCTTTTTTATTTGAAAATTAAGGTATGTATTTTAGTAATTTGATAATTATTTAACTTCAGAATATGTTTAAATGCAAAGGTGTACTTGTGAGAATTTTGGGACAAAATTTTTTAAGGAGGAGAAAGAAATAAATAACTAACATAATTTGATTTCTGGAAAAAAAGGACAAAATGGTAATTTTGCAATAAGTGAAAATAACTTGAAAATTTTAGAGTCATTATGATAAGATGGATGTTGTTATTGAATTCGTCTTGGAAAATATAGCTACGTTGTCAAATTTCGTGAAATTATGAGAAAATCAGAATTTATTATATTTTTATTTAATTAAGTAATTATTAGAATATTTAGAAAGAAAAAATTTTTGTCAACCAAAAGACCATGCCACGTCGTCCGCATGTGGTTGTGCCTGTGCGGGCGGTCCCGTCGGCTGTCAAGGTGTCAACCTAAAAGAAAAATAAAATAAAAATAAAAAAAATTATTATTAATTAATGATAATAATTATTAAAGGAAAAAAAAAGAAAAACATCAGGAATCCAGAAAATGAGAGAAAGACTGAAAAAAAATGTACCGTGCCGGAGGGAGAGACAGTACAAAAAAAATATTCGTGAATTTTCTTTTAATCATAACGGATTATTCTGGAATCGGAATGAAATAGTCCAAGAACTAAAGTTACTATATAAGACGAGATCTTCACATTGATATCAAATTTATAAAGTTTCTGTGAAATTTTACGAAAGAAAGCGGTTTTCTCTTATCAAGAATTTCTTTCTATTTAATAACCAGAAATGACCATGTCTTATATTTCAATTCGAATTGTAAGAAATTTTATTGGAAATATTTAATTGGTAAAAAGTTTTGGTATTTCGTTTAGTAAAAATTAGGAACGGACGAATTGGATTTGAATTATTAAAATTATGTCTGAAACATAGGTTAAATTGGAAATGGCATAATTGCATTTTATACGCATGGGAATATTCCATATACATGGGTGGGTGCATGATATATATATATAAAGGTATATGGATGGAATTTAGCGAACTCGAATTGGGACAATGTCCAAACTGAGTTGCGTGATATTTTATTTGGTACATGGTTTTTATAGACTGCGAACTCAAATTGAGAAAACGTCCAAGCAGAGTTACGGCGGTGCTTATTTCTCGGATTAAATCTGAGAAAATCTTATTTTATTCGAATAAATGTCCAATATGTTTTTCGGAAGAGGTCCATATTTTTCGGAATAATTCAAAAAAAATAAATATTTCTATGGATATATATATCCAGATATATAATATGTCACACTTGGCTTCGGTATGTGTGTGGAAGTCAATGAGACTCAGGAATATGAGCATATAAACATTTCATCCATAATTGCATTCATATAAACATTGTACTTGAATGGGTGTTGATATATATTCAATACATTTTACGTGCTATTAGGTAAAGAGTAAGTCTGAAAGAGTTTACACTACTGTGCTTTGCTAACTCCATTGGGGGATCCCTTTTCAGGTACAGGTCTAGGACAGATGACAGATCCACATATGGGATCACACATGTGAAGGAAAGCCGGTTGTGGCTTAGATAATATGTTGTGTGTTTTCTTTCTTCCGCGGAGCAAAAACGAAAAAAAAAATGTATTGTACATTTAAGAAAATTTTAATTTATTGCAGAATGTATTTTGTGATGGAATGAATGAGACCCCCTGAGAAATAGGGTGTCACAATAGGAAGAATAGGCAGAATAAAAAGAATAATAAGAATAAGAAATATAAGAAGAATAAGAAGAGAAATAAGAAAAAAATAAGAAAAAGAATAAAAAGAATAAGAACAATAAGAACAATAAGAAGAATAAGAATAATAAAAAAAATAAGGAGAATAATAATAAAAAAAATAAAAAGAATAAGAAGAATAAAAATAATAAGAAGAATAAGAAGAAAAATAAGAATAAAAAGAATAAGAAGAATAAGAATAATAAGAATAATAAAAATAATAAGAAGAATAAGAAGAATAAAAAGAATAAACAGAATAAGAAAAATAAGAAGAATAAGAAGAATATGAAGAATAAGAAGAATAAGAAGAATAAGGAGAATAAGAAGAATAAGAAGAATAAAAATAATAATAATAATAATAATAATAAGAAGAATAAGATGATTAAGAAGAATAAGAAGAATGTGAAGAATTAAAAGAATTAAAAGAATAAAAAGAATAAGAAGAATAAGAAGAATAAGAAGAATAAGAAGAATAAGAAGAATTAGAAGAATATGAGGAATAAGAATAATATGAAGAATAAGAAGAATAAGAAGAAAAAGAAGAAAAAAAAATAATAAGAATAATAAGAATGAGGAGAATAAGAATAATAAAAATATTAAGAAGAATAAGAAGCATAAGAATAATAATAATAATAATAATAAGTATAAGAAGAATAATAAGAATAATAGGAAAAAGAAGTATAAGAAGAATAAGAAGGATAAATAGAATAAAAATATAAAAAAAATAAGAATAATATGAATAATAACAATAATAAGAAGAATAAGAAGAAGAAAAAAGAAGAAAGATGAATGAGAATAAAAGATTAGCAGTTTTTTCTCTCTCAATTATAGAGAGATAAAGTGGCTTTCATAGAGAGAGAAACTCCATTTTTAAGCTCTCAAGCTTGAGTTATGGAAAATCTCTCTAAGATATTAAATTTTTTTTTGCCTCAGTTATTAATGAACCCATTATACTATCCTAGTATTTTGTGTGAAGGATTAGGCGCTGGAAGTTTGTTTTCCGATGAAAGATATCGAGAAGCTTACTACCCTATTCAAACTCACTCTACTCAACAAATTCTAACATGGGAACCCCGAATTCAAAGACATATATGCATTTTTAAAGCTTTGAAGCTTCGGGACTCCGTAAGAATTGCGTGGTATGGTGTGAAACACATAATGATACAACTCAAGCACTTCTTTTGGTTATGGCTACGCGGGCAGTAAAACATCCCGAGCTATCCTATGAGGCTGTTCAAATGGATGCCAAAATTCACACCAAAGGAGGAATCCGCGCAAGCCTTGGTTTGGGTTTCTCTCCCTCACCTCTCATTTCACTTATTCTATAAACACTCCTTATATCATATTGTTCGGTGTGTGAGTAAGCCTTGGCTAATGGATAAAGCTACGGCCTTTATGGCAAGGCCGAGCATGGTAATGGTGTGGGTAGAGGTTGATGTTTCTGCTCCTATCCCGAATAGAGTGTTGGTGGGTAATGAGCATTTAAGTGGATATTGGCAAAATATAATTGCAGAAAACACACCTAAATATTATTTAAATTGTAAAAAATTGGGTCATTTTGATTCTTAATGCATTGTAAAGTTAAGGGGAAGGGGGTTAGGCAAAACAGAAATGAGGGAGGGAGAAATTTTGGGTAAAAAAGAGGCATGAGGTTAGGGTAGAAGTGAGGGTAGAGGAGGGGTAAAAGGAGAGCATTGGGGATAATGGCAGTAGGAGAGGAGAGGAAGGTAGTAGGGCAGCAATTAAAGAGATAGGGGGGGAGGGGAGGAAGATGGAGATAAAGAGGAGGGTAAGATAAAAATACTAGAAATAAAAAAATGGCTAGATGAAGGGATTAATGCGATGGAGGGGGCAGGGAGGAAGGGATGGGGGGTGAAAAGTAAGAGAGAGGTAACGAAAATAGCATTGGAATTGGATTTAGAAAATGAAATAATAAACTTCAATAAAGATTAGTATGACCTCTTATCGGAGGAAGGAACTGAGGCTAAAATTTGACTCATCACGGCTATGCACAAAGGATTGCAGAGTTTAGAATCTACATTTGCACAAGATGATTCAAAGATGCTAAATCAAAAAGAGTGGGAGGGTATCCTGAAAAACAGAGAAAGTGCAATAGAAAAAATAAAATGGATGAGTTTACAAATAAGCAAATTGAATTTAGTAAGTAAAACTGAACAGCCTAAATCAAGTGTAAGTAAAAGCCCAAGAAATAAGAAAAAAAATACTTAAACATTTACTATGAAACAAGATGCATAACTAGAGCACAAGCTAGACCAAAAATGTATAATAGACTATATTTGAACATAAGAGGAGTTAAAAATACTCCATCAATAAATAGAATTAAAAAACTAATTAAAATTCATAATATTATAATTGTAATAATAGCTGAACCCATGGTTATTAAGGAATCACTAGAAATGTATAAAAATAAATTAGGACTAGACAATCCATTTTTCAATAATAATGGCAAGATATGGCTGTTATGAAAAAAAAAATTGATATTGAAATTATTTCAGAGGTGGAACAGATTATTAATTTAAGCTAAGAAAAAACTCAGATCTAATTATATCGGTGGTATATGCTAGCAACTCGAAAGTAAAAAGGAAAGTTCTGTGGAATGAAATGAAAGAGATAGAAGATAGGAATACTCCATGGATCATTGGAGTGGATTTTAACGTGGTTAGAAATGTTAAAGAAAAAAAAGGAGGAAAGTAGCTTGTCCCGTTTGTTATAGCCCAATTTAATTAGGCAATTAATAAAACGAACCTTATGGAGGCTGGTTATTTGAGGCCTAACTTCACATGGTGTAATAATGAAAAAAACAAAGGAACGATCTAGTCTAGACTTGACCGCATTCTATATAACATCAAATGGGTGAATTACTATGGAGGTGCGAGTGTGAAAGACTTAAGCAAAACATGCTCAGACCATAGACCTTACTTCTAAAATTTAATTAGAGAGAGAAATAATAAAATTTTTAAATATCAGAACATGCGGGGGTTGCATAAAGATTTTGATGAAATAATAAGAGTCTCATGGCAAATGCCAACAATTGGGAATCCCATGCAAGTCCTAGATATAAAATTATGTAGGTTAAAACTTGAACTGCATAGGTTGAATAGAAAGAGATTTGGGAATATAAATAAGAATATTTAAGATGCTGAATCAAAAGACAGCATATTAGAAATAGAGTATGAGAATAATCAAGATGAACTCTCTAGAGTTTGTTTAAATAAAGCAAACATAGAATTAAAATTAATGCTACATATGGAAGAAATTTTTTGGAAGCAACGGGCCAAAGTAAAGTGGTTCAAGGAAGAGGATAGAAATACTAATTTTTTTAATATAGTTGCAAAATTAAAAAATCAAAGACAAGAAATAAAAGGAATCAAAAATGTTATTGGTAAGTGGATAAATGAGGAGGTAAAGATTTAAAAAGTCTTGGAAGACTACTTTATTAGGCATTTTTGTGGGTATAGTCAACAAAGGAATGACTCCTTAATTCGATAAATAGGCAAAAGAGTAATAGAAGAAGAAAATAAAATCTTGGAAGAGTGCACTAGTGAAGAAAAGATAAAAGTCGCAATCTTTAGTGGAAATAAAGATAGCGCAGCGAGATTAAATGGATGGAATAATAAGTTGTATCAACAAACTTGGAATATAATAAAAAAAGGCTTGCTAGTTGTAATCACCTGGGTTTTTGTAGGAGTAGGAATCACAAAAGCATGGGCCAGCTCATTTATTATATTGATACCCAAGAAGGATAACCCGCAAAATAGTGAGGGTTATAGACCTATAAGCTTATGTAACTCGGAGTATAAAATTATGGCTAATGTCCTTCAAAATAGGCTAAATAGGGGTTATTCCCTCCATCATATCTCTAGAACAAGTAAGATTTGTTAAAAATATATTATTGATGGAGAAAATTAATTTAACTGTAGAATTGATGAAAGAATTAGAGGCTAAAGTTAGGGGTCATAATGTGATTATGAAGTTAGATTTGTCTAAAGCTCTTGATAGAGTTGAATGAGACATTTTATGCTATACAATGAGAAAAATGAGATTCTCGGAATTCTGGATAGATCTAATATATAGATGCATTTCTAGTACATGGGTTAGAATTTAATTATTGGAGAAGCAGGCAGAGCATTTAAGCCTGTCAGAGAATTTAAGCTGTCAGAGAATTTAAGCTGTCAGAGAATTTAAGCTGTCAGAGAATTTAAGCTGTCAGAGAATTTAAGCCTGTATTATTTAATATATGTATATATATATATATATATATGTATGTATGTATGTATGTATGTATATATGAATGTATGTATGTATATATATATATATATAATTGCTAATAATAAATTTAAAAGAATAAATGAAGGAAGGTAAGATTATTAGCTTTAAACAACCTAGACAAACTCTAATTGTACGTTGCTTATCATATGCAGATGATTTAATTATTTTTACTAAAGTTGGGAGCACATCACTGAAGAACATGATGAGTCTATTTGATATAGTAGAGGAAAAAATGAGTCACCAGCTTAATAAAAATAAATGTCAATTTGTGGTCTCGAGAAAAGCACATGAAAGGACAGTCCAAAGAATTAAAAGAATTACAACTTTTGAACAGAGTAAAGGGGCATTAATGTATTTGAGATGTCCTATCTATGAAGGAAGACTGAAGGAAGAATATTTAACATTTTTAATAAATAAGTTTAAAGATAAAATAGCGGGATGGAAGGAGAATATGTTAAGTATGGTGGGCTGAATCACATTAATCAAACATGTTTTACAAGGGTCCATTACACATATCTTTATGACCCTACGACCTTCGAAGAAGGTATTGAACAATTTAGAAAAGGATAAGGCTAATTTTTAATTAAGTAAAAAATCAAGAAAAAACAAGCTACATTAGAAAAAATGGGAAGACATATGTTGTTTAAAGGAGGAAGCAAGTCTAGGTTTAAACAAGCTAAATGATATGGCCAAAGTCTAGGCATGTAAGAACTGGTAGAGGCTCATGCAGAATGATAGCCTATGGGAAAGATATATGAAGGCTAGATATGGTTTAAGAAAAAAACATTCAAGAATGCTAAAAAAGAATCTAAAAGTTGGAATATGATGCTTAAACAAAAAAATCTAATTTAGAATAATGGACGTCTAATTAAAAATCAATGGAGATGGACTCTAAATCCCCAGGGAAGGTTCATACTTAAAAGTACAAAGATATTAATAAGAAAAGAAAAAATTAGCCAAGAAGTCTTTAAGGAAGCCTAGGTGAAAGAGATTCTACAAAAATTAATGTATTTATGTGGAAGCTTTTATCGAATGTCATTCCAGTGAATTCCAATATTCAAATGAAAGGGGTTAAATTAGCTTCCATGTGCGAATGCTTTTATGTAGCATAGAAAACACAAATCATTTATTTTCAACAGGGAAAATAGTGGTGGAAATCTAGAAATATCTAGGAAGAGATGCACAAATAACCAATAAGTTAGAAGATCTCAAGGATAGATTGATGAGATAGAGGATAAGACACACAAAGAATAAAGTATGTAACTAGCTAAGGGATTATATTTTGCATATCATAGTCTGGAGTGTTTGGAAAACCAAGAATAGAAGTAGGTTCGAGAATATTAAAATGAATACTAATCATATAATAGAAGAAATAAAAAAAGATTGTTCATGGATATCAACATGGTCCCCCTTAAAACTTAGAAGCATCGGAATGGAAGATCAAAAAAGGAAAATATGGGGCTTACATGCAATTAGAGAAAAAAAAATACCTGAGATAAGAATGGTTTGTTGGAATAAACTTCCATGGAGAAGGATTTCCCTAAATATAGATGGTAGTTTTAATAAAGATATGAGAATGATAGGGAAAAAGGTGTGATAAGAAATGAGAAAGGTAACATATTAAAAGCATTTATAATGAGGCAAAAAGCATCTTCAACCTTGCATGCAGAAATCCTAGCCTTACTTAAGGGCCTTAAAATATGTAAAGAACACTCTTATATAAATATTGAAGCACATGTAGATTCTAGTTTACTGGTGAATCTGGCTACAAATAAGACACAAAGGTGGCAGTATGATGAGCAAATAGAGATAATCAAGAATCTTTTAAATGAGCTAAATGGGGAAGTAATGCATACATTTAGGGAAGCAAATGCTTTTGTAGACAAACTAGCAAAGGAATGCATGAGAAACGGTCTACATTAGTTTGATGGGGTTAATTTACCAAAGAAATATAACGGTATAATTACATTAGACAAATTAGAATACCTGTATATTAGAATTCAAAAACAGTAACTGAACAAAAATTCTTGATCTCCTAGGTCCTGTGGGGAAATCATAAAAATATACCTAGCTCTATTTTGTTTTTTAGAATTACAAGCATGGGCTAAGATGAAAGTATATAGAAAATGGCCTATGGTAGGAAAAGCAAAATATGGGTAGAGACTAACTATCACAGCCTAAGCAGATAATGGGCTTTAAATAAATAATTAAAACAATTTGTATCTTTCATTTTGTTGTCACGACATTTGGTTGCATGCTGTATCAAATTGTCTGCAAGGTCACTTGGTTGTGAGGAAGGCTGTGCTATTGTTCAGGAGACAATATATATATATATGATATCTGTTGTTACTATGTTCTTGGATTTGAATGCTTGAAGTGCAGGGACTGCAGTGATCTAATGCATTTACAATTCAAGACAGGGAGGATAGGATGAAACTGAATAATATAGCAAAGTGGCTGCTAACATTCTAAAATAATTCAACTAGAAGTAGATTACCTACTGTATTGAACAGTCTATAGATCTCTTGGCTATGAGGAAGGGCTGGGTTGTTGATCAGGAGGCAATATATATTTTGATACTTGTTGTTACTATTTTCTTGCCTTTGCATGCTTAATGTGCAGGGGCTATAGTGGTCAAATGCATTAACAACACAAGGAAAAGGAGGAATAGGAACTCTTAATAAAATAGCAAAGAAGCTGCCAAAATTATTACCTGAAGATAGGATACCAGTAAATAAGTTGCTGGAAATTGGAAAAAAGGAATTGCAGCTAACAAATGATCCAGCAATACAAGACATGCATTAAATTAAAGATTATGGATAATCAAGAGGCTGGTACTTGAAAAAAATAACAAAGATGCTGTCAAATTTTTTTCTAATCTTGTAGCTGTGAAATGAGGCTGCAATGCTACTAAATGATCTAGCAAAGTTGCTGTCAAATCCTGCTAAATGAGGCTGCTATGCAGCTATGCTGCTATGCTGCTATGCTGTGAATTTCTATTGTTAAAGATGCAATGGTTAAAGTTGTTGCTGTAAAAGGGAGCAAGCATGTAGGCTTATCGGGTAGAAAAGGAAAAGCAAAACAGGGCAGGATAAACAACATAAAAATTATACTAAGGAAAATCTCAAAGATGCTTTATTTTTAAAAAAAGCTTGATTGTAAAGCTATCTTGTACATTGTTTTATTTTTTAAAGGGTGTAAAAGGGGAATAAGGTAAATCATTAGATTGAAAAATGGTATTCATCCACCAAAAAAGAAGACTTTTATTATTAATAAAACAAACCTTAAAAAAAGAAGAATTAGAAGTATAAGAAGAATAAGAAGACTAATATGAATAAAAAGAATAAAAATAATAAGAAAAATAAAAAGAATAAGAAGAATAAGAAGAATATGAAGATGAGAAGAATAAAAAGAATAAGATAAAGAGGAAGAATAAGAAGAATACGAAGAATAAAAATAATTAGAAGAATTAGAAAAAAATGAAGAATAAGAAGAAAAAGAAGAATTAGAAGAATTAAAAAAATTAGAAGAATTAGAAGAATTAGATGAATTAGAAGAATATGATGAATAAAAAGAATAATAAAAATAAGAAGAATAAGAAGAATAAGAAAAATTAGAAGAATAAGAAGAATAAAAAAATTAAGAAGAAAAGGAAGAATAAGAAGAAAAAAAGAATGAGAAGTTTAAGAAGAATAAGAAGAAAAGAAAGAATAAGAAGAAAAGAAAGAATAAGAAGAAAAAAAAGAATAGAAGAATATGAAGAATAAGAAGATTAATAAAAATAAGAAGATTAAAGAAAAATAAGAAGAATAAGATGAATAAGAAGAATAATATGAATAAGGAGTTTAAGAATAAGTAACATCTTTTTGCAACAACGAACTTTTGCACTCATTACTCTATATGGCGGCGCTGCAGTTGAGTCGTGGTTGACGTCAACCTTGCACACCGTCATCCTATACCGGATGATGGAGAAAAACACTGTAGGGTTCCTCGGTGACATGGTCAAGACATTTTTACCAAAAAGGGTTTCGAGATGAAGAGAAGGTTCTCATGCTTAGCTCTTATTCTGATAGCGACAAATAGGGAAAAGAAAACAATCATTGTGAAAACCAAACTCAGCAATGCCGTTACTCAAATAACTCTCCCAATCCAAATTCGAACATTCCGGAACCAGTTCCGATTTCAGACGATGAATTCTTTGATGTCTCCGACAACTTCTCTCCACCATTTTTTTCACCGAAAAGTGCCCACCATCCCACACATCACTCCCCCTTGTGACTGAGAGCTCCGGATGTCAAGTGTATGATTTTCTTGCAAGAATGGGCCTCAAATTAAAGAAAGAATGGCTGGATTCATATCTCGAAGAATTAGCAAGCCTTGGATCTGAACTGGGTGTAGCAGAAAAGGCAAGTAATTGCTTTAAGCGTTTTTTGCTTTCTGATATGAATTATTGCGGTGGAGGCGTGCTTCCTGAAAACGTGGATTCCATGCATCTTGTTGACCTTGCTGGTCCCTTCGTTTTGCAGATTGACGAGATTGTTAATATCGGTTGTCCTCTCCGAGGAAGGTATCAAGAAGTACCCGCAGGGGCTAAGAGGTGCCTTAAGTTGTCATTGACAGATGGTGTCCAATGTGTTTTTGGCATGGAATATCGGCCTATCAACGAAGTTAACGTTTTGTATTCTTCTGGATTGAAGGTTGTTCTTTGCAATGCACACATACGACGTGGACTGCTATTGCTCGTACCTGAATCTTTAATCGTGTTAGGAGGAATGGTTGAGGAGTTAAATGCAGCACGTCGTCGCCTTGTTGATGAAGTAAATAAACCTCCAAGAGGAAGAAGGTCTGCGGCTGAAGTTGTTCTGCTGGCAGCTAGAGCAACGCTGGCTGCTTGGCCTATTGACTGATGAATTAATCTTGTTGCGGTTACTAAATGATGAATTAATCTTGTTACGGTTACTAAATGATGAATTAATCTTGTTGCGGTTACTAAATGGGGGGCTAAAATAGTCTAGCAGTTATTTTTTTTTATTATATATATGTAATGCTGCAACAGTATGTGTACAAATCTTCAAAGGTGAAAAATCATATTTGTTTATTGTTTTCTTTGAAGCTTCCTATTATCTTTAAAAAATTCTGTTATTTTAAAGATATCCAACATTTGGTATCGGAGGTTGAAGTCATGACCGGTGTTGAAGGAGAACAATCTAAGACGCGTGCATTCGTCAAACTGATGGCAAGAGGAGCCTCAATCCAAATCCAATATCCAACGTTAAGCGAAATGAATTACGGCATATGGGCTGTCAAGATGAAGATAATCTTGCGTTCGCTAGGGATATGGTCAGTGATTGAAGGTGGAGACACGGACAACGAAAAAGATCAAGGCGCCATGGTAGCAATTTCTCAAGCCATGCCAGACGACGTGATGATGGCAATCACGGAAAAGAATACGACAAAGGAGGCTTGGGATGCACTCAAGGAGATGCGGGTTGGTGAAGATCGCGTCAAGAAGGCACACTTATAGGTGCTGAAATGACAACTGAATAAGTTACATATGGAGGATTCAGAGACAATAAACGAGTTCTCCATGAAGCTTACAACACTGGCGGGTGAGATTCGCTTGCTGGGCATGAAGCTGGATGACAACAAAATTGTGAAAAAATTGTTCAGCGCAGTTCCAGACAGATTTCTCCAAATTATCGGAATGATCGAGCTGTTTGGCGATATTGAGAATATGTCGGTCTCATAAGCAATTGGCCGTCTCAAAATCTTTGAGGAAGGGCTTAAAGGCCGAGTACGTCCAAAGGGGAGTGAAGAACAACTACTTCTTACCCAAGCCGAGTGGAAGGTAAGGTGCCTGAAGGGAAAGAAAGATGAAAGTTTCAACAATATCAAAAGAGGAGCACGTCACGAGAGATTTCGTGGCCGCGGGCGTGGATATGGTGGAGGTCGAGGAAATGGTGAACGCACTAACGAAGACCGAAAGCCACGCAACTTCGACAAATCCAGGGTCAAGTGTTTCAATTGTAATGTATATGGTCATTTTGCAAAAGAGTGTCTCAAGCCAAACCGAAGAGAAAGTGCCAATTTTGTTACAACACAAACCGATGAAGAACCGACACTGTTGATGGCCGAAACCTGTGCAACACAGAACGAACGGGTATTACTACATGAAGACAAAGAGGATATCAGCAATTCTGGTATGGATCTCTCACATACGACACAAGAACAAATTGGTAACCAATAGCAGCATGCTACACCATTGATGAACATGATATCAAGAACATTTGTTTCACAATATACTCCAGTAGCAAGTTTTGAAGAATCAGTATCAACCGAAACATTACAACCCTCAACATCCGATGAGAGATCATTAGTAGGACCATGGGGTATGCGTGACATCAGAAGCTTATATGATGCAACAGTCCCAATAGAGATGCAATATTCGGGATTATGTTTGCTAGGGGAAGAAGAGCCATCAAATTTTGAAGAAGCCAAGGCAGATCCGATGTGGAGAAGAGTAATGGAGGAGGAAATTTCCTCTATTCAAAAAAATGAAACTTGGAAGCTCATTCCATTACATGACAGCCACAAACCCATATGTCTAAAGTGGGTTTACAAGCTAAAGAAGGACACTCAAGGCAGAATTGTAAAGTACAAAGCAAGACTAGTAGCAAAGGGGTATGTTCAACGACAAGGCATTGACGTTGATGAAGTTTTTGCTCCCGTTGCTCGGCTGGAAACAGTACGTTTATTGATTTCTATTGCGGCACATAAAGGATGGAAGGTACATCATATGGATGTGAAGTCGGCTTTCCTCAACGGTAATTTGGAAGAGGAAGTGTATGTCATTCAACTGTCGGGTTTTGAAATAAAAGAAGAAGAGCACAAGGTGATAAAGTTGTACAAAGTATTGTTTGGTTTGCGACAAGCACCTAGAGCCTGGAACTCAAAACTGGACAAGTCATTGAGGACACTTGGTTTTGAGAAGTGTTCTTTAGAGCATGCCGTATACATAAGAAATCAAGGTAAATGGAATTTAATTGTTGGAGTCTACGTGGATGATTTAATCATTACTAGAGAGTGTATTCAAGACATAGACAAGTTCAAATCGCAGATGAAGAAATTGTTTAGCATGAGTGATCTTGGATTACTAAGTTACTACCTGGGAATTGAAGTTTGTCAGGACCAGACGGCTTTTGCAAGAAAGGTTTTAGATAAATGTGGAATGATAGATTGCAACCCTTCACAAATCCCGATGGAACCTCGTCTGAAACTGAGCAAGGAAAGCACAAGTCTACCTGTAGACACAACTATGTACAAAAGTATTGTTGGGAGTTTAGGGTACTTACTGCACACGCGCCCAGATTTAGCATTCTCTGTCGGCATGGTGAGTAGATACATGGAGAAGCCCACGGTGGAGCACATGGCTGCAGTAAATCACATACTACGGTACGTAAAAGGAACTTTAAGCCTCGGCTGTGTTTATGAGAAGAAGAAAGGAAATATGGAGTTGATCGGTTACTCCGATAGTGATCTAGCCGGTGACACTGATGACAGAAAAAGCACCACAGGTTTGATCTTTTTTCTTGGGTCAAATCCTATTAGTTGGTGTTCACAAAAATAGAAAGT
Organism: Sapria himalayana; assembly: GCA_029783825.1. Lineage (NCBI taxonomy): Eukaryota > Viridiplantae > Streptophyta > Magnoliopsida > Malpighiales > Rafflesiaceae > Sapria > Sapria himalayana. Next base: position 64,567 of record JAREIK010002529.1, on the reverse strand, counting down.
GGTTGCATTATCTTCATGTGAAGCGGAGTACATTGCTGCTTGTGCAGCAACATGTCAAGGAGTGTGACTAGGATGATTGTGGAAAGATTTGAAGATAAAAAGGTGGTTCTAAAGATTGACAATCAATCTACAATTGCACCAAGCAAGAATTCAGTTTATCATGAGAGGAGCAAACACATCGATACTCGACTCCACTACATTAGAGACCGTGTTGAATCTGGAATAATTGGAATTCAACATGTTTGCACAAAAGATCAGTATGCTGATATCCTGACCAAGTCACTAGCAAAAATGAAGTTCTTGGAGATGAGAGAAAGAATTGGTGTGCGGTTCATCACTAGAGAACAACAAGCTTAAGGAGGAGATTGATGAATTAATCTTGTTGCGGTTACTAAATGATGAATTAATCTTGTTGCGGTTACTAAATGATGAATTAATCTTGTTGCGGTTACTAAATGGGGGGCTAAAATAGTCTAGCAGTTATTTTTTTTTTATTATATATATGTAATGCTGCAACAGTATGTGTACAAATCTTCAAAGGTGAAAAATCATATTTGTTTATTGTTTTCTTTGAAGCTTCCTATTATCTTTAAAAAATTCTGTTATTTTAAAGATATCCAACATTGACTGCCATGATTTTACTAGCAACTCAAATAACTCTGCTAATATTCTGTGGCTTAATAATGCTTCTGTCAGCATGCCGCAACCTACAAATATTCTTATAAATACATCAAGGCCTGGTAGAGTGGGCATGTTGCTTGAAGAAGATGCTGATCCAACAAGCACAGAGTGTGCCAGAAGTGAGAATGTTGGTGCTCTCGCTAGCGGCGTCAGCATGGATGGAGCAGCAGCTGATGGGCATGGTAATGTCTTATCTAAGAACGAACATGCCCAGAGGCTAGAGGGCGCAAAAGACCCACCACTCATTCTTTTTCATGGAAACCAAGAAATCCCTTTCACATATTTAGCTAGCTTATCAGCCAAGTGGGCTGCATTGAAGGACAGACCTTACGTAATAGGAATTGTTAATGTTTCCAGTACAAGAACAGGACAGCATATGAGCTCCAGGTGTATGTTGATGATGGGAGCCTAATTTCTGAGATCCTAGTAGACCACAATGTGGTGCAGAAGGGGATAGGGCTCTCTCCAGGAGATGTAACGGCAGCACTTTGTTCCTCAGAATCAAGCATCGTGGCCTCCGTGAAGGAGAACCTAAGGCGATTCCAAAAGTTTTTATTTAATTTTGAGGGGACCATGATGGTGGAGATGAACAGAACCTCTTCTATTCCTGTTGCTCTGGAGATGAACCAGGGATGCCCCGCCGTTGATGCATGGCTACTTTAAAAAGGCTGACAGTGACACCTGAAACTCCTCGCGTCCCTCTCATCTATCTATCTCATTGACAAAAATTCTTTCTTCAATTATATTTACATCTTGCCATTTAGCCTTGACAAGTTGTGATTTGGATGGAGAATTTTAATCTTCATTTTTTTTTTTGTAAATTACAAGTTGTCGAATGTCAAATGTGACGTGCATAATATAATCAAAAAAAAAGTTTAAGAATAATAAGAAGAATAAATATAATAAGAAGAATAAGAAGAATAAGAATGATAAGAAGGATAAGAAGAATAAAGAAGAATAAAAAAATTAAAAAGATTAAGAAGAATAGGAAGAATAAGAAGAATAAGAAGAATAATAAGAATAAGAAGTATAAGAAGAATAAAAAGAGTAATACGAATAAGAAGAATAAGAAGAATAAGAAAAATAAGAATAATAATAAGAATAATAAGAATAAGAATAAGATAAATAAGAAGAATAATAAGAATAAGAACAATAAGAAGAATAAGAAGAATAGAAAGAATAAGAAGAATAAGAAGAATAAGAAGAATAAGAATAATAAGAAGAATAAGAAGAATAAGAAGAATAAGAAGATAAAGAAAAATTAGAAGAATTAGAATAATATGAAGAATTAGAAGAATATGAAGAATAAGAAAAATATGAAGAATAAGAAAAATAAAAAGAATAAGAAGAAAAGGAAAAATAAAAAGATTAAGGAAAAAAAGAAGAATAAGAAGAATAATAAGAAATAAGAATAAGAAGAATAATAAGAATAAGAAGAAAAAGAAGAATAAGAACACGAACAATAAGAATAATAAGAATAATAAGAATAGTAAGAATAATAAGAATAATAAGAATAATAAGAAGAATAAAAAGAATAAAAAGAATACGAAGAATAAGAAGAATAAGAAAGAATTAGAAGAATAAAAGAATAAGAAGAATAACAAGAATAAAAAGAATAAAAAGAATAAAGAGAATAAGAAGAATAAGAAAAATAAAAAAAATTAGAATAATTAGAATAATTAGAAGAAATACAAGAATATGAATAATAAAAAGAATTAGAAGAATTAGAAAAATTAGAAGAATTAGAAGAATATGAAGAATAAAAAGAATTAGATCAATTAAAAGAATTAGAAGAATATGAAATGAAGATTAAGTAAAATAATAAAACTAAGAAGAATATGAAAATAAGAAGAATAAGAAGAATAAGAAGAATAAGAAGAATAAGAAGAATAAGAATAAAAAGAATAAAAAGAATAAAAAGAATAAAATGAATATGAAGATTAAGAATAATAAGAAGAATAAGAAGAATAAGAAGAATAAGAAGAATAAGAAGAATAAGAAAAAGAACAAGAAGAAGAAGAATAAGAAGAATAAGAAGAAGAATAATAAGAAGAATAATAAGAAGAAGAATAAGAAGAAGAAGAAGAAGAATAAGAAAAATAAGAAGAATATGAAGAAAGAATAACAAGAATAAGAAGAATATGAAGAAAGAATAACAAGAATAAGAAGAATAAGAAGAATATAAAAAATAAAAATAATATGAAGAATAAGAAGAAAAAAAAAGAAGAAAAAAAAGAATAAAAGAATAAGAAAATTAAGATGATTAAGAAGAATAAGAAGAATAAGAAATAAAAAAAAGAATAAGAATAATAAAAAGAATAAGAAGAATAAGAAGATGAATAATAATAAGATGAATAAGAAGAATAAGAAGAATAAGAAGAATAAGAAGAAAAAAAATAAGAAGAATAAGAATAATAAAAATAATAAAAAGAATAAGAAGAATAATAAAAAGAATAAGAAGAATAATAAAAATAAGAAGAATAAGAAGAATAAGAAGAATAAGAAGAATTGAAGAATTATAAAAAAAGAAGAATAAGAAGAATAAGAAGAATAAGTAGAATAAGATGAATAAGAATAAAAAGAATAAGAAGAATAAAAAGAATAAGATGAATAAGAGGAATAAAAAGAATAAGAAGAATAAGGAGAATAAGAAGAATAAGAAATATAAGAAGAATAAGAAGAATAAGAAGAATAAGAAGAATTTGAAGAATTTGAAGAATTTGAAGAATAAGAATAATATGAAGAATAACAAGAATAACAAGAATAAGAAGAATAAGAAGAATAAGAAGAAAAAGAAGAATAAAAAGAATAAGAAGAATTATAGAGAACAAGAAAGATATTTATTTGAAATTTTTTCTCTCAATTCTAGAGAGAGAAAGTGGGGTTTGAAGTGAGAAAACTCCTTTGTTAAAGCTCTCAAGCTTGAGTTCTGGATAATTCCTCTAAGATATTTAATAAAAAGTCTTTTTCTTTGGTTATTAAGGAATTCGATAGTGTTAATCCTCTGCATAGTATGAAAGAGGAGGTGCTAGCAGTTTGCTACTCGAAGGAGGACATCGAGAAAGTTACTGCCCCATTCAATCTTACATTCTTTGGCAAATTTTCTCATGGGAGTCATAAGTTCAAAAAAATATATGCTTATTTTGAAGCTTTGAAACTTCGAGAGTCGTTAAGGATTGCATGATATTACACAAAACATATAATGATACAAGTTAAGGAGGAGGAAGATTTCCTTCGTTTATGATTACGTGGGTAGTGCAATATCATGGGATATCCAATGAGGATGTTCAACTGGATGCCCAAATTCAACCCTAAGAAAGAATCAGCAAAGACCCTTGCCTGGTTTTTTCTTCCTCATCTCGCATTTCATCTATGTTTTAAGTCTTTTTTGTTTCATCTTCCTCAATGTGTTAGTATGTCTTAGATAATGGATGAAACTACGGCCTACATGACAAGGCCTAGCATGGCAAGTGTGTGTGTGGAGGTGGATGTTTGTGCCCCCCATTCCGAATAGAATGTAGGTGGGCAGTGGGCACTCAAGTGGGCATTGGCAAGAAATAATTGCTGAAAATCTTTTCTAATTTTGTATAAATTGTAAGAAACTCGGTCAATCAGTTTCGAATTATATTGTTAAGAGAGGGGGAAGAGGGATAGGCAGAATAGTTTTGAGGGAGAGGGGGAAAAATTAGGCTAGAAGAAGGCAAAAGGTTAGGACAGATAGGAATGAAGAGGTGTGAGCAGAGGAAGGGCATAAGGAGGGTTTAGGCCATAGGGGGGGAGGGTGGAAGGAAAGAGTTGGCAGAAAAGAGATAGAGAGGGTAGGAAGGAAGATTTGGGGGGATGGGAGGAAGAGTTAGGGGAGGGGAAGAGTGAGTTAGTTGGGGCTGTTAACAGGGCATGAGAGTTTCTAAAGAGTGATGAAGGGGGGATAGAGAGGAAGGCAGGATAAAGATACTAGAAATAAAGAAGTGAGTAGATAAGGGGGCTATGGAGATGGAGATGGCAGGGAGGAGGGGTTTCAGGAAGAGAGAGGTAAAAAAATAGGAATAGAAACTTATTCGGTAAAACAAATAATGAATTTTAACGGGGAAAAGGATGACCTCCTTTCGGAGGAAGGAACCATGGCTAAAAGCTGGCCAATTATAGACAAGATAAAGAAATGAAAGTCTAGACTTTACATTGACACAAGACGACTCAAAAAGGATGGATCAAAAAGAATGGGAGGGGTTACCGAATAGTAGAGACAATGCAATAGAAGAATTAAATGAGTGGATTACAATGGATAAGCTCGAGTCATGGAGAAATTTATTGAATTGGCAAGTGGGATGTATGCTCAAACGGTTCACGGAAGGTAGAGAATTCCCTCGCAAAAGCTGGTAAATCACTCTTGGATAGAAGTTTCAGCATACATAGGGCTTAAACTCCAAAAGCGTGAAGGCCCATTTTCTTGTATTAGTATTATTTTAAGTTTACTTATAGATAAGGTATTAAAATGGGTATAAATGGGTTAAGGGTAGATGTAGCTTGTAAAAAGGGTATTCCTCCGCCAAAAGAGAGGGCTAGTTTAATAATAAAAATAACCTTTAAAAAAAAGAATTAAATGAGTGGATTATTGTGGAGGGGTGGGTGTGAAATACTTGCGCAGAACATGCTCAGATCACACCCCCCCCCCCCTTCTTCTAAGTTTTAAAGCTAGAGAGGGAAAGAATAAAAATTTTTAATATCAAAACATGTGGGGTTTGCATAAAGAGTTTGATGGAATAGTAAGAAACTCATGGCAAGATCCAACAAAGAGGAATCCTATGCGGGTTCTAGCTATTAAATTACGTAGATTAAAATTAGAACTTAACTAGTGTAATAGAAAGAGATTTGAGAATATAAATAAGAATATTCCAGATACTGAATATAAAGTAAGTAAATTAGAAATAGAGCATGAGAACAATCAGGATGAATATTCTAGACTTAATTTAAATAAAGCAAATGCAGAATTAAAATTATTACTGCATATGGAAGAAATTTTTTGGAAACAAAGGGCCAAAGTAAAGTGGCTCAAGAAAGGTGATAGAAATACTAAGTTTTTTAATGCAGTTGCGAAATTAAAAAATCAAAGACAAGAAACAAAAGGTATCAAAAATGATATGGGCAAGTGGATAGACGATGAAGGAGAACTTAAAAAAGTTTTGGAAGATTACTTTAAAAGTCATTTCAGTGGACACAACCAACAAAGGATGGATTCCTTAATTCGACAAATAGATAAAGAAGAACAAAATAAACTATTAGAAGAGTTCCATAGTGAGGAGATTAAAGATACAGCCTTTAGTAGAAATAAAGACAGTGCAATGGGTACAGATGGATGGAATAATAATTTTTTCCAAAAAACAAGGAAAATAATATATAAAGAGTTGACGGTCGCAAATGCTTGGGTTTTTGTAGGAGCAGAAATCACAAAATTATGGGCTAGCTCATATATTGTACTGATATGCAAGAAAGATAATCCGCAAAAAAGTGAAGATTATATACCTATAAGTCTATGTAATTCGGTGTATAAAATTTTGGTAATAGTCCTACAGAATAGACTAAATAGAATAATTCCCTCCATTATTTCAGTAGAATAAGTAGGATTTGTTAAAAATAGATTAATGATAGAAAATATTAATTTAACGGTAGAACTGATGAAAAAAATAGGGGCCAAAGTCAGGGGCCATAATGTGATTAAGAAATTAAATTTGTTTAAAGTATTTGAAAGAGTGGAATGGGATATTTTATGTTACACGATGAGGAAAATGAGATTTTAGGAATTCTGGATAGATCTAATGTATAGATGTATCTCTAGCACATGGGTTAAAATTTTAATTAATGGGGAAGCTTGTGGTGAATTTAAGCTAGTTAGGGGATTAGACAAGGGGATCCTTTATCTCCATTATTATTATATATATATATATATATATATATATAATTGTTAATAACAAGTTTAAAAGGAAAAATGAAAGAAGGGAATATTACTAGCTTTAAACAACCTAGACACACCCTGATTGTAAGTTGCCTAGCTTATGCGAATGATTTAATTGTTTTTAGAAATATCAGGAGCACATCATTGAAGAATATGATGAAGCTATATGACACAATAGAGGAAGAAAATGGGACAATGACTTAATAAAAATAAATGCCAATTTGTAGTCTCAAGGAAAACACCTGAAAGAACTATTCAAAGGGTAACAAAAATTACATGCTTTGAATAGTGTAAAGTGACGTTAATGTATTTGGGTTGTCCTATATATGAGGGTAGACTGAAAAAAGAATATCTAACATTTCTAATGAATAAATTAAGAGGTAAAATAGATGGATGGAAGGAGAATATGTTAAGTATGGCGTGAAGAATCACATTAATTAAACATGTCCTACAGTGAACCATAGCACACATCTTAATGTCCTTACAACCACCAAAGCATATCTTGGATAGCCTAGAAAAGAAAATGGCTATCTTCCTACGGAGTAAAAAGTCGAGAAAAAATAAGCTACATTGAAAAAAATTGGAAGATATATGTTGTTTAATGGAGGAAGTGAGACTAGGATTAAATAAATTAAATGATATGGCTAAGGCCTGGGCATGTAAGAACTAGTAGTTGCTCAAGCAGAATGATAGCCTATGGGTAAGCTATATGGAAGCTAGATATGGGTCAGGAAATAAAACATGTTAGAATCTTAAAAAAGCATCTAGAAGTTGGAACATGATGCTTAGACACAAAATATTAGTTGAAAGTAATGCACGCCTAATTAACAATGTATGGTGATGGACTCTAAATCCACAGAAGAGGTTCATGCTTAAAAGAGCAATAATTTTTGTAAGAAAAAGAAAAATCAGTCAAGAAGTTTTTAAGGGAGCCTGGCTGAAAGAGATCCCACAAAAAATGAATGTTCAATGTGGAAGCTTTTATCGGATGCTTTTATGGTGGACTCGAATATTCAGTTGAATGGAGTAAAATTAGCTTCCAAGTGTGAATGATGTTTTACGAACATCAGAAAGTATAAATCATTTATTTTCAACAGAAAAAATAGTAGTGGAAGTCTGGAATTATCTGGGGATATATGCACAAGTAAGCAACAAGGTAGAAGATATCATGGAAAGACTAATGAGATAAAAAATTAGTCACACAAAGAATAAAGTGTGTAATTGGCTAAGGGTTTACATTCCACACATCACAGGCTGGAATATGTGGAAAGCCAGAAATAGAAGTAGGTTCGAGAATATTAAAATGAATGCTAAGTATATAATAGAAGAAATTAAAAAAGATTATTCATGGGTATCAGTAGGATTTCTACTAAAACATAGAAGCATGAAAATGGAAGACGAGATAAGAAGGATATGGGGATTACATGCATTAAAGAAAAAATTTATGTGGTTATAACGGTGTGCTGGGAAAAACCTCCTCAGGGAAGGCTTGCTTTAAACACAGATGGTAGTTTTAATAGAGACATGGGAGAGGAGGTGTGATAAGAAATGAGCAAGGTAATGTTATAAAAGCTTTTACAATGAAAGAAAAAGCATACTCATCCTTGTATGCATAAATTTTAACCATACATAAAGGCCTTAAAATATGCAAAGAATACTTTTATATTAACTTACGAGTACAGGTGGATTCTAGTATACACGTGAATCTAGTTATGAATAAGATAGAAATGTGGTAGTATGAACAACAGATAGAGATAATTAAAAGTCTTTTAACAGACATAAAAGGGGAAATTAAGCATACATATAGAGAAGCTAATGTTGTAGCAGACAACTTAGCCAAAAATGGTTAGAAGAAGGGGTTACAAAAGTTTGAGGAAGCTAACATTCTGAAAAAAATATACGGGCTTAATCATATTAGATAAATTAGAATTTTCGTATATTAGAATTCAAAAGCAGTTAGCTGGAAAACAAATCTTTGATCTCCCCAGTCCTGTGTGGTAATCATAAATATATATTGATTTGCTTTTGTTTTTAGGTTCACAGGTATACCTCAAGATGAAAGGACCAGCCTATGAAAGATGGCCTGATATATAAATCAGTGTACTTTACGTATGCTTTATGTGAAGGGACGGCAAAGCAATATAAGGCATAGAGTGAGGCTGCCAAAATAAAGTTTCATCACTGGCTAGAAGGCAATTAAATTATATATAGCTACTTTTATCTTTGAGCTTGCATTGCAGGAGAGACAGTCAAATGCATACATGAAGACTGCTATTTTCTATTAAATACATGAAGCTGGATAAAGCTACAAATAGAGGAGCAGTGATTTAATGCATGCTTTTCTTTTTGTTTAAGGGTGTAAAAGGAGTTAAGAGCTGTAATAGAGGAAATATAAATTTTGTTATGCTGATTGAAGTGCATGGGTTTGAGGTAGAAAGGCTATAAAGCATTAAAACAACATCAAAATATGCTACAAGGGGCAGAGAATGGTTTTGCTGCTGACAAATACTAGTACTTTCTATGTTCTTGGCATTGTGTCTGTTTTGCAGGGAGAAGGCATAGATATTTGTAGGCAGAGGAGGAAAGGAAATAATAATAAAATAGTAGAGATGCTGCCAATATTAAACAAAAGCAGGACAATAAAGTGGCCATAGAGGAGAAATGGACTAACAAAACGCATATTGAACAGAGAAATAAAAGATAAACAGGTTAAGCTTCAAGTAAAATAGTCTATTGTGCAGAATCAAAGTGAAGGATGCATTTAGAGATAGGATAAGATATTCAATTCTAGAATAATGTGAATTGTTTTATTTATTCTATTCAAGGGTGTAAAAGGGTAAAAAGGTAGTTCTAGATTGTAAAAATGATATTCTTCCACCAAAAGATAGATTTTTATTAATAAAACAAATTTGTAAAAAAAAGAAGAATAAGAAGAATTATGAGAATTAGGAGAATAAAAAGAATAAGAAGAAAAAGAAAATTAAGAAGAATAAGAAAATTAAAAAGAAGAATAAGAATAAGTAGTATAAAAAGAATAAGAAGAATAATAAGAAAAAGAAGAATAAAAAAATTAAGAATAATAAGAATAATATGAAAAATAAGAATAATAAGAAGAATAAGAAGAATAAGAAGAATAAGAAGAATAAGAAGAATTGGAAGAATAAGAAGAATAAAAAGAATAAGAAGAATAAAAAAAATAAGAAAAATTAGAAGAATTAGAAAAATTACAAGAATATGAAGAATAAAAAGAATTAGAAGAAATAGAAGAATATGAAAAATAATTAGAGTTAGAATAATTAGAGGAATATGAAAAATAATTAGAATTAGAAGAATTAGAAGAATACTAAAAATAAGAAGAATAAGAAGAATAAACAGAATAAGAAGAATAAGAATAATAAAAAGAATAAGAAGAATAAGAAGAATAATAAGAATAAGAAGAATAAGAAGAATAAGAATAAGAAGAAGAATAAAAAGAATAAGAAAAATAAGAAATAAAAATAATAAGAAGAATAAGAAGAATAGCAAGAATAAGAATAATAAGAAGAATTAGAAGAATAACAAAAATAACAAGAATAAGAAAATAATAAGAATAAGAATAATAAGAAGAATAAGAAGAATAAGAAGATTAGGAAGAATAAAAACAATAAAAAAGAATAATAAGAATAAGTAGTATAAGAAGAATAAGAAGAGTAATAAGAATTAAAGGAATAAAAAGAATACAAGAATAAGAAGAATAAGAAGAATAAGAAGAATAAGAAGAATCAGAAGAATAAGTAGAATAAGAAGGATAAGAAGAATAAGAAGATTAAGAACTATATGAAGAATAAGAAGAAAAAGAACAATAATAGGAATATGAAATATAATAATAATAAGAAGAGTAATTAGAATAAGAAGAATATAAGAATAAGAAGAATAAGAAGAATAAGAAGATTAAGAAGAATTAAAAGAATAAGAATATGAAGAATAAGAATAATAAGAATAATAAATAGAATATTAAGAATAAGAAGAATAAGAAGAAAAGAAGAATAAGAAGAATATGTAGAATAAGTAGAAAATTAAGAATAAGAAGAATACGAATAATAAGAAGAAAAAGAATAATAATAACAATAAGAAGTATAAGAAGATAAGAAGAATAAGAAGAATAAGAAGTATAAGAAGAAAAAGAAGAATACGAAGAATAATAAGAATAAGAAGAATAAGAAAAATATAAAGAATAAGAAGAATAAGAATAATAAGAATAATAAGAAGAATAAGAAGAATAAAAAAAATAAAAAGAATAAAAAGAATAAAAAAGAATTAAAAGAATATAAAGAATAAGAAGAATAACATGAATAAAAAGAATAAAAACAATAAAGAGAATAAGAAGATTAAAAAAAAATTAGAAGAATTAAAAGAAATACAAGAATATGAAGAATAAAAAGAATAAGATGAATTAGAAGAATATGAAGATTTAGAAAAATTAGAAGAATATGAAGAATAAAAAAAATTAGAAGAATTAAAAGAAATACAAGAATATGAAGAATAAAAAGAATAAGATAAATTAGAAGAATATGAAGAATTAGAAGAATATGAAGAATTAGAAGAATATGAAGAATAAAAAAATAGATAGAGATAAAGAGAGACAGAGAAAGATTATATATGTACATGAAGAAGATATTACATCATTATAGATAAAAAATCTGACCGTGATGATTTAGGTGATAGTTGCAGCACAACATAGTCTATGGGCATTTTTGCATTTATATTCTCCAATTGTAATTCCTCTTAATTTAATATATTTCTTTATATTCATCTATACTTATAGCAAATGAGAATACTAAGCTTGCGGCGTAGATCCTGGAAAATGCAAAAAAAAAAGAAAAAATGAAAAATAATGATCAAATCAAAATTTAAATTTTAGGGTGCAAGTCTAAAACAACATGCACATAATTGGGGGTCCAACTATGATTAAGAAAAAAGCCTAGCTTAATTTCTAGAATTCAAATTCCAAATTTGAAATATAAGTCAATGAAAAATATAGTAGTGATCATCTGAGAAAAAAATGAAAATGCAGATCTGATACCATCAACACTAAATCAAATTCTAAAATCCAAATCAAAGAAGATGAGTTTCTAAGAAATGCTCATACTCTTCTAACATAAACTTAAATGTCAAGATAGATGAACCACATGATAATCATTCATAAAAAATAAACTATGATTTGTTGGGAATCAAAAACTTGATTATTAGTTAATGATAGATTGTACACTGGCAACATGCATTGTAATTATATACAAGTGAAACAGATACATCACATGAGAATCAGTTGATGAACTTGAGTTACTTTGTTTTGAAACTACAAGATCTAGCATGGAATGGCATCTGTAGTTCATATTATGAGTTGCTTGTGCTTCCGTAGTTCCGTTTCACTTCTCCTCTCTTCCTCATCACAAAGTTAGATAAAATGGTTTAAGTTCTTGAATACCTTAGCATTTTTATATTTCATGGAAACTATAAATAAAAAAAGGTATGTAAATATTATAGAAAAAAAATAGACAAAGTGGGCTCTTTAAGCCTTAGCATTTTTATATTTCATAAAAACTATCTTCACAAAGATAGATAAAGCTACAACACGTACTTCATTAACAAGATCAACAAAATGACCATAATCTAGAAGTAAAGTGGGCTTTCCATAGCTCATATTGATGAGATCACATTTATGCTACATAAATCATGTGGGAGTGTGGCATGTGCCATGTGACAGTGTGCATAGTGGATGCATTTGTGGAAAGGTTGTGGGTAGATATATGGATGTAATGTGGCATGTTTCATGAGGCAGTGTGGGTAGTGAATGCATGTAGTTGTTATGATAGTGTGAAAAATAAATATAGTTTTGAAAAAATAAAAAAAAATAAAAAATGATATAGTGTGTTGGTTATATTTCCGCTGATAGATATTTTACCTGCACCAATTTGTGTAGGCTCGCACTAAAGGAAGTAATCTAGCTTTATTCTGGTCACAATTAGATTTCCTCTTCTCAGTGTAGACTCAAACTACATCAAATTTAAGGCTCAAACAGCATTAACACAAACACAAAATCTTTCATTGCGCAGCAAAAACATTTCAAAAAACAAAAAAAATCAAAATCAAAATCAATAACCAAAACCTGGATGAACATTTAACAATCAACTTCCAAAATCGACACTATGTTTGCATAGCATATGTCCTGCAAAGAATCATGGTTAGGTTAGTCAGATAAACAAATTACAAAACCAGAATCAAGAAATATCAAAAAAACATAAAGACTCAATTTTTTTTATTATCAAAATATTTTCAACAAGTTCATGTGCGTGTAGTTATACATATAGTTAAATATAATGCTGTATGTTGTAATAAATGTGGTTATACATATAGTTACACATATAGTTATACTTATATTTATACATGTAGGTATATATATTTCTTCATATAAAAAAATATATTTTTACATATAGTTATGTATAGGTATAGATATAGTTAAATACATTTTTATATAATAATATATGTTGTTAATTATAAATTTAAATATAGTTATGTATAATGTTTTTATAATTATACATATAATAAAAGACACTTATTTATAGTTATATGTCTTATACCTATAGTATATTAAGTTATAAATAGGGTTATATATAATTATATTTAATTATACATATAGTTATAAATATGTATGTAGTTAAAGATGTAGTTATATATAACATATTTATAATTATACATATAGTAAAATACAAATATATATAGTTATGTAATATTAAAACATATAGTATATTTTGTTAAAAATATAGTTATATAGAATTATACATATAGTTATACTTATATCTATACATGTAGGTATATATTTTTTTTTCATATAATTTTATATATTTATACATATAGTTATGTATAGGTATAAATATAGTTAAAAATACATTTTTATATACTAATATATAAAATGTGTATTAAATATATTTTGTTAATTATATATTTAAATATAGTTATGTATAATGTTTTTATAGTTATACATATAGTAACATACAATTATGTATGGTTATATATTATTATACAAATAGTATATATAGGTATAAATAGTTATATAAAGTTAAACATATAGTTTTATATATATATATATATATATTCATACAAGCAGTTATATGTAGTTATACATAAATGTATACAAAGTTATAAACAAATATATATATGTATATATGTATATATGTTTACATACTTACAAATATAGTTATATTTAATTATATAGAGTTTTATATAATTATAGAAATATTTATAAATAGTTATACACATATAGTTAAACATAATGCTGTTTATTGTTATACATGTAATTATAAATATAGTTACATGTGATTAAACATATAGTTACACATATAGTTATACTTATATTTATACTTGTAGGTATATATATTTTTTCATATAAATTTATATATTTTTACATATAGTTATGCATAGGTTTAGATATAATTAAAATACATTTTTATATACTAATATATAAATATGTATATTAAATATATGTTGTTAATTATATAATTAAATATAGTTATGTATAATGTTTTTAAAATTATACATATAGTAAATGACAATTATTTATAGTTATGTGTTCTTATACCATTAGTATATTTAGTTATAAATAGAGTTAAATATAATTATATTTTATTATACATATAGTTATAAATATGTATGTAGTTAAAGATATAGTTATATATAATGTTTTTATAGTTATACATATAGTAAAATACAATTATACATAGTTATATATTATTAAACATATAGTATATTTTGTTAGAAATATCATTATATAGAATTATACATATTGTTATAATTATTATATAGTTAAAAAAATAGTTATATATAGTTATAAATATAGTTATAAAAATACTTTACATAGTTACAAATATAGTTAAATATAGTTATAAAGAGTTTTATATAGTTATACAAATATTTATAAATAGTTATACATATATAGTTAAGCATATAGTTATATATATGTTGTTATAAGTTTTAATTATAATTATAGTTATATGTGTGATTGCACACATAGTTATACATATAGTTATAAATATAGTTATACATGTTGTAAATGTAGTTATATATAGATTTTCATGTAATTATATATATTTAGACAATATGTCAATATATATATTGTTAAATACATTTATATATAGTTACACACACACACACACACACACACATGTGTGTGTGTGTGTGTGTGTGTGTATTAAATATATGTTGTTATATTTATATATATTTATGTATACTGTTATTATAGTTATACATATAGTAAAATACGCTTATATATATATTTATGTGTCATTAATCTAAGGATCATCATATTTACATAATTTATTATGTAAATATTAAATATGTTGTAATATACACACCGCTCATCACAAACAAACACCCATTTTGTGATTAACATCCAAAACCACTAGACTTTCTGAGTGGCTAAGAACATGGATATCAAGCCTACATACCTACTGTTCAACATCAACATCCACACAATGAGTATGCATTAGATACATGCATAAAGTATGTATACGAATTAGTGTATATAATCAATCCAAGCATACCATGGTGATTATTGATTTTGGTACTTGTAATAATTTACCACAAACATCTAGATTAATACTCTGTGCATGAGGAGGATCTTCGGCCATTTATATAATTGTGATAAATACTTGACTTTACATGATATCATATAGACCCAAATATCTATTATATAATTGCGATGGAAAATGGAATATACGGTAATAGTTAGGGTAGAAAAAGAATTTGGAAAAAAAAAATAGCAGAATCCAAACACACACTTCTACATTAAGATAATCGATGAAAAGTTATGGTAGAAAGTGTACCTCAAATTAATAAGAAACTCATGGCTAAAAAAATTCTCTCTTACTCTACTATTAGGTTATGATGTATCCGTGTCGAGAGAGAGAGGTGGACTGCAAAGGAGTTTGGTGCTTGTTAGAGGTGTCTCTGGAGTCTCAACAACAAGTGACCGGAGAATGATAGTGTTTTGAAGTTTTAAAATTGCCAAAATATTTTAATTTTTCATTATCTAAACTTTAAATAAACAATACATATATCAAATACATAAAGACTCATATTGTTTTTATTATCAAAATATTTTCAATAAGTTCATATGCATGTAGCAAAGTACATATGAAAAATAAATACCTTACAATTTTTAATTATCAAATTAATTAAACAATAAAAATATAAATAACTTCAAAAAATAGATATTTAGCCATATAACTAGAAAAAAAAAATCAAATAGCTACAAAATTTGCAAACTTCATATAGCAAGGCACACATGAAAAGCTGATTGATCTTCAAGCCAATCTCCTAAGAGTTATAAAAAAACAAATTATGTTAAAAAATATATAAATATTTATATTTTATGTTTATATATTTTATGAATTCATATTAATTTTTTTGAAGATAATATGGAATAATTTTAAGGGAATTATAATTTTATATTATTTGATATAATTTATGCTTTATAAAATTTTATAAATTACTTAAGTGAGAAAATTATTAAAAAAAGTTATATTTATTTTTTAAAAAAGAAGGAATATTAAAAGCTAATAATAAAATTTTACTCTATTATTTAATTCTTATATATTTCAATAGAGGTAGGCATCTATGTATTTATTTTTAAATATCAATTTATTTTCTTTTAAATTTTATAAAAATTTTGAAATTTTTTTATAATTCAAAATTTTCAAATTTTTTAGTAATTATATTTTTTAAAAGTTTCCTATAATTAAAAAGATATATTTTTAAATTAAAATCATAATAATATTTATTAATTTATTCGTTAATTTAGATATTTTTATAAATATTTTTTATTAAAGCAAACATTGAATTATTTTAGTATAAATTGTAATGTATGTTCATTTATTTTTTTAAAATATCTTAAAGAATTATTATAATTATAGAATTAATTATTTAATAATTTTTTAAAACAATCATTTATTTAAATTTTATATTTAAAAATTATAGAATTTAAATTGGATAATTTTTAAAAAATGTTATAATCATAAAATTAGTTATTTTAGTATTTATTAATATAAATTTATTTCCGAAATTATATATTTCTGAAATTATATAATTATAATATTTTATTTTTATAATTATATGAGGAGAATGTGTCTTTCAAGGATCGCACATCTTTAGACCATGACATACCTTTAATATACAAAATTGCGTAAAATAATAAAACAAATTATATATTAAAAAATTTAAATCATTAAAGATTAGCGATATAAATTATTTCTAGCACAAATATCATGGGAAAATCCCTAGCTAAATGCATAAAATTTGTAAAAATTATTATTTAAGGAATTATCGCTTGCAATTAAATAAAAAATCATCAAAAAATTCAGATAATTATTTAGCATCGGATTTTATCTTGATCTAATTAGCTAGAAAAAATCCATCGCTAAAGCCATTCAGAAAATTACTACCATCCATTGCACGAAAATCTATGATAATATAAGCTAGAGATAATTTTCAATCATAAATTTTCATTACTAATAAATCACAAATCTGGAGCTAATTTGTAATTCAATGTAAAATCAAAAATCTTTTGTTATCCCATTGTCATTTGCTAAGGATTTTTACCTAGCTAAATTTTCGAAGCTAAACTGACATTTTCTTGTAGTGAAAAGAATACAAAGAAAAAAAAATATAAAAAGAATAAGAAGAATAAGGAGAAAAAAAAGAATAAAAAGAATAATAGGAATAAGAAAAATAAGAAGATTAATAAAAATATAAATAATAAGTAGAATAAGAAGAATAAGAAGAATAACAAGAATCAATAGAAAATGTAGAATAAGTAAAATAAGAGGAAAAAGAATAATAAGAAGAATAAGAAGAAAAAAAAGAAAAAGAAGAATAACTAGAATAAAAAAAAGAGGAATAATAGGAATAAGAAAAATAAGAAGAATAAGAAGATTAAAAAGAAGAATAATAATAAAAAGAATAAGACGAATAGAAAGAATAAAAAATTAAGAATAATAAAAAGAATAAGAAGAAAAAGTAATATTAGAAGAATTAGAAGGATAACTAGAATAAGAAGAATAAGAAGTATAAGAAGAATAAGAAGAAAAGTAAGAATAAGAATAATAAGAAGAATAAGAAGAATAAGAAGTCTAAGAAGAATAAGAATAATAAGAATAATAAGAAGAATAAGAAGAATAATAAGAATGAGAAGAATAAGATGAATAAGATGAATAAGAAGAATAAGATGAATAAGATGAATAAGAAGAATAAGAAATATAAGAAGAATTATAAAAATAAGAAGAAGAAAAAAAATGATTAAGAAAAATAATTAAAATAAGAAGAAAAATTAGAAGAAGAAGAATATAAAGAAAAAGAAGAATAAAAAGAATATGAAGAATAAAAAGAATAAATAGAATAAAAGGAATAGGAAGAAGAATATGTATAAGAAGAAGAAAAAAATAAAAAGAATAATAAGAATAATATAAATAAAAAGTTTATGAATAATAAGAAGAATATGAATAATATGTAGAATAAAAAGAATAAGAAAAATAACAAGAATAAGAAGAAAAAGTAGAATAAGAAGAATAACTAATATAAAAATAATATGAAGAATAATAAAAATTAGAATAATAAGAATAATAACTAGAATAAAAATAATAAGAAGAATAAGAAGAATAAGAAGTGTAAGAAGAATAATAAGAATAAAAAGAATGAGAAGAATAAAAGAAATAATAATAATAATAATAGGAATATGAAGAATAAAAAGAATGAGAAGAATGAGGAGAATAAGAAGAATAAAAAGAATTATTAGAATAAGAAGAATAAGAAAATAAGAAGAATAAGAAGAATAAGAAACAATGATTAATAAGAAGACTAAGAAGATTAAGAAGAATAACAAGAAAAAATAATAATAATAAGTATAAGATGTATAAGATGAATAAGAAGAATAAGAAAAATAAGAAGAATAAGAAGAAGAAGAAGAATAATAATAATAATAAGAATAAGAAGAATAACTAGAAAAAAAAAGTGAAATAAGAGAAATATGAAGAATAAGAAGGATAAGTAAAATAATAAGATTGAAAATATTAAAGAGAATAGAAAGAATAAGAAGGATAAGAAGAATAGGAAGAATAATAAGAATAAGAAGGATAAGAAGAATATGAAGAATAGGAAGAATAAGAAGAATAAGAAGAATAAGAAGAATAAGAAGAATAAGAAGAATAAGAGAATAGAAAAAATAATAATAATAAGAAGAATAAAAAAAATAAGAAGAATAACTAGAATAAGAAAAATATGAAAAATAAGAAGAATAAGAAAAATAAGAAAACATTGATGAATAAGAAGACTAAGAAGATTAAGAAGAATAACAAAAAAAAAAGAATAAGAAGAATAAGAATAGTAAGAAAAATAAGTAGAATAAGATGACTAAGAAAAATAAGTAGAATAAGATGACTAAGAAAAATAAGAAGAATAAGAAGAATAACAAGAATAAGAAGAATAAGAAGAATAAGAAGAATAACAATAATAAGAAGAATAAGAAGAATAAAAAGAATTAAAAGAATAAGAAGAATAACTAGAATAATAAAAAAAGAGGAATAAGAGAAATGAGAAGAATAAGAAGGATAAGTAGAATAAAAAGATTGAGAAAATTAACAAGAATAAAAAAATGAAGGAGAAGAAGAATAGGAAGAATAAGAAGAATAACTAGAATAAGAAGAATATGAAAAATAAGAAGAATAAAAAGAATAAAAAGAACAAGAAGATACATAATAACAAAACAAAAATAATAAAAATAAGATGCATGAGAAAAATAAAAAAATAAGTAGAATACGAAGAATAACACGAATATATGTAATAAGAAGAATAATAAAAATATGAATAGTAAGAAGAATAAGAAAAATAAGAAGAATTACAAAAAGTATGAATAAAAAGGATAAAAATAAAAATAAAAAAAACGTGAAGATTAAAAAAAATTAGGAGAATAAGAAGAATAAAATAAGAATAAAATAAGAATAATAAGAATATAAAGAAATAGTAGAATAAGAACAATATAAAAAATATTCTGAATAATAAGAATAAGAAGAATTAAAATAATAAGTAGAATATGAAAAATAAGAAGAATAAGAAGAATAAGAAGAATAAGAAGTATAAGAAGTATAAGAAGAATAAGAAGGATAAAAAGGATAAGAAGAATACGAAGAATAAAAAGGAAAAGAAGAATAAGAATAATAAAACTGATAAGAAAAATAGTAAGAATAAGAAGTTTCAGAAAAAGAAGAAAAATAAAATGGAAAAGTTGTATATGAAGTATATGAAGAAAATGAAGAATATGAAGAATAAGAAGACTAATAAGAAAAAGAAGAATAAGAAGAATAAGAAAAATAAGATGAATAAGAAGAATATGAAAAATAAGAAGAATAAAAAGAATAGGAAGTATAAGAATAAAAAGAAGTATAAGAAGGAAAAAAAAGAATATGAAAAATAAAAAAAATAAGATGAATAATTTGAATAAGAAGAATAAAATAGAATAAAAAGAAAATGAAGATTAAAAAAATAGAAGAATAAGAAGAATAAGATTATAAGAAGAATAAGATTATAAGAAGAATAAGATTATAAGAAGAATAAGAAGAATAAGAAGTATAAGAAGAATAAGAAAAAAATACGAATAAGAAGAATATGAAGAAAATTATGAATAAGAATAATACAAAGAATATGAAAAATAAGAAGAATATAAAGAATAAGATGATTAAGAAGAATAAAAATAATAATATAAATAAAAAGAATAAGAATAATAAAAAAAATATGGTGATTAAAAGAATAAGAAGAATAAGAAGATAATGAAAAATAAGAATAATCAAAAATTTAAAAAAATATAAAAAAATAAAAAAAATAAAATAATAAAAAAATATGAACATAAATAATAAGAAAAATAAAAATAAATAAAAGAATAAAAGGAAAAAAAAGAATAAGAAGAAAAAGAAGAATAAGTAGAATATGAAGAATAAGAAGAATAAATAGAATAAAAGGAATTAGTAGAATAATAATAATAAAAAGAAAAAGAAGAATAATAAGAAAAAGAATAATAAAAAAAATAATAAAAAGAATAATAAGAATAATAGGAATAAAAAGTTTAAGAAGAATAAGATGAATATGAATAATAAGTAGAATATGATGAATAAGGAAAATAACAAGAATAAAAAAAATAAGTAGAATAAAATGAATAACAAAAAATAATAATATGAAAAATAAGAAAAATTAGAATAATATGAAAAACTATTAGAATAAAAAGAATAGAAAGAATAATAAGAATAAGAAGAATAAGAAGGATAAGAAGAATAAGAAGAATAAGAAGAATAACAATAATAAGAATAATAAGAAGAATAAAAAGAATAAGAAGAATAATAAAAATAAGATGAATATGAATAATAAAAAGAATACGAAGAATATAAAGAATTAGAAGAATAAGAAGAAATATTAGAATAAGAAGTATAAGAAAAATTAGAAGAATAAGCAGAATAACAAGAATAATAAGAATTAGAAAACAATGAGGAATAAAAAGACTAAGAAGATTAAAATACTAACAAGAATAAAAAGAATAAGAAAAAAAGAAGAATAAGAAGAATAAGTAGAATAAAAAAGTATAAGAAAAATAAGAAGAATAACTTTAATAATAAAAAAAGAAGGTAATAAAGAAATAAGAAGAATAAGAAGATTAAGAAAATTAACAAGAATAATAAAAATAAAAAGAATAAAAAGAATAAAAAGAATAGGAAGCATTATAAGAATAAGAAGAATAAGAATAATAATAAAAATAAGAAGAGTAAAAAGAAAAAAAAATAAGATGAATAAAAAGAATAAAAAGAATAAGAAGATAAATAAGAATAAAACAATAATAAGAGGAATAAAAGCATAACAAAAAGAATAAGAAAAACTAGTATATGAAGAATAAGTTGAATAATTAGATTAATTAAATTAATTAGAATAAGAAGAATAAGTAGAATAAGATGAAAATAATAATAAGAAGAATAATAGGAATAAGAAATATAAGATGGATAAAAAGAACAAGAAGAATTATAAGAATAATAAGAATAAGAAGAATAAGAAGAATGAAAAAAATAAAAAGAATAAGAAAATGAGAAAAATATGATGAATAAGATGAATAAAAAGAATAAGATGAATTTGAAGCATAAGATGAATAAGAAGAATAAAAAGATAAAATAAAATAAGAAGTATAAGAAGAATAAGAAGAATAAGAAGAAAAAGAAGAATAAGAAGAATAAGAAGAATAAGATGATTAAAAAATGAATAAAAGGAATAAGAATAATATAAGAAAAAATATAAAATGAAGAATAAGAATATGAAGAGTTAGATTATGACAAGAATTAGAAGAATTGGAAGAATTAGAAGAATAAGAAAAATAAAAAAAATTAGAAATATAAGAGAATAATTAAAATAAGAAGAAAAAGAATATTAAAATGATTAACAAGAATAAGAATATTAAAAAGAATTATAATAATAAGAATAATACAAATAATAAGAATAATAAGAAGAATAAAATGGAAAAAAGAATAAATAAAATAAGAAAATAAGAAGAATAATATGAATAAGAAGAATATGAAGAATACGATGAATAAGAATATTAAGTAGAATAAGAAGAATATGAAAAATAAGAAGATTAATAAGAATAAAAGGAATCAGAAAAATAATAATAATAAGAAGAATAAGAAGAAGATCATAATAATGAGATAGGAGACAAGATAACTATAAATTAAAAAACTAGTATCGAAGAGGAAGTCAGGGAAATAGAAATTGCAGAGGAAAATAAAATGAAAGAAATCATTAAGAAAATAGAAAAGCTTACTAAAAAAACTAAAGTTTAAATGAAAAACAAGGAGGAAATATTTAAAAGATGGATAATAGATATAAAGGACATTTTGGAAGAGGAAATGGAGGTGAGAAGCTCCATAATCCTCAATAGAAATGAGAATGAAAAAGGACATAATAAAAGGTCCTTTAATGATGATATTAATATAGATAAATATAAACAAGGAAAAAGAATTCGAGAGTGGGCAATAGAAAAAATCAAGATAATGGCAGTACACTTAGGAAGGTGATGGAAATGTGAGAAAGGTGGAAACTCAAGCTCTATAAAAAAATAAAGAATTACAAAAAAAAAACTTAAACAGAACATATGATTTTAAATGCACAACTAGAGCACAATCAATATCCACTAGCAATGTATAAATTTATAATCTGGAATATAAGAGGAGTTGCAAATCACCCCTCAAGAAATAGATTAAAAAAATGATATATATGTATAACACTTCACTAATAATATTAACAGAACCAATGGTGGATAAAAATCATTTAGAAACATATAAAAAGACCATATGATTTGAACATGCATTTGCTAATAATAACGGGAAGTTATAAGTAATGTGGAGGAGTAATTTAGATATTCATATAGTAAAAGAAATAGAACAACTATTAAACTTCAGCCTAAGTCAAGAGGTAAAGGAAATAATTATAGTAGTATATGCTAATAATATAGCAATTAAAGATGTCCATTGAATAATAGGGAGAAACTTTAATACTGTAAGATTTTCCAAAGAAAAGAAAGGAGGTAGACCTCCTAACCCAAGGGCTACTTCTCACTTTAACGAAATCATAAATTAAAACTAATTTGATAGAGGCAAACTTTTTAGGATCTCAATTTACATGGTGTAATAACCGATATAAAAAAGGCATCATATGGGCAATATTAGATAGAGTCCTTTATAATATTAAATGGTTAGAGAGGTTTGGTTCGACTTAGGTGAAACACCTAAATAGAACTTGCTCAAACTACTCCCCACTTCTAATTATGATAAAAAATATAACACATACAAATAAAGCCTTCAAATTTTACAATACATGGTGTTTACATCATGGTGCTTTTAAATATTCTACCTATAGATGCTAATATAAAGAAAAAGTGCATACAGTTGGCCTCTAGGTGCGAATGCTGTTTAAGTGAGACTGAAACACTAGACCATATCCTATCATTAGGTAGGGTGGCAGCTGAAATATGGAAAAGATTAGAATCAGAATTGCACTTAAAACAAGAACATCTCTCGCTAAAAATGAGGCTTCAAAAAAGGAGCAAAGCTCACACGCCAAGTAGTTCTCAGAAATGGATTAAAAATAATGTACCCCTAATAGCTATCTGGTGCATCTGGAAGGCTAGAAATAAAAGTAGGTTCAAGGGGCAAAGCATCTCAATTGAATATATCTAGAGGGACATAAAAGATGAAACCAGAAAAATATCTCAAACATGCCCTTTAAAAATACAAAAAATAGGCTTAGAAAAAGATACCTTGAATTTTTGGAAACTAAAAGTGAATTAGCTAAAACAGTTTAAGATGATTAGTATAAAATGGGAAACCCCTATGAAAGATAGGTTTGTGCTTAACACAAATGGTAGCTTAGATAGAGATGTTGGAGCAGTAGGAGGCGGTGGTGTTATAAGAAAATTTAAAGGAAAGCTAATTTTATCTTTCACAAGGAATTTTCAAGCATCATCAGCACTACATGTAGAAATTTTAGCACTAAAAGAAGGAGTGCGTTTTTGCAAAAAATTAGAAATTAATCACCTAGACATCCAAATAGACTCGGAGATAGTGGTAAACTTAGGTAATAAAAATATTGTAAGATGGAAATACGAGGAAGAAGTGGAAGAAATATTACAAGTAAACAACACATTAGATTTCACTATAAAGCACATATTTAGAGAGGCTAATTCTCTAGTAGATAATCTAGCTAAAGAAGGAAGAACAAGAGGAAACAAAGAATATAAGGAAAAAAATATTCTAGACAAATACACAAGTATTGTAATCTGGACAGTAAAGAGTATCCTTACATCAAAAAAATAAAATTATAGTAGTATGGGAACTCATAGTAAAATAGTAAGAAAAGACTAGAAACATAGACCATCACATATTATTTGGATTTCTAAGTTCTTCTTACAAGTACAAATCCATTTAAGCTGCCAGTTCACAAGATGAAGCCAATAAGTAGAGCATACTTTTAGAAAAATAAATCTAAAGCAGTGTGTATAACTAAAAAGGCAGGAAAAGGTTTTGGTGATCCAAGAGTCACCCTGGTCCTGAGGGGTGACAACAAGTGTTGGTTTGTTAACTATTTTGTAGGGTAGAGGGGAAGAGAAGACAGTAGACCAAGGAATGGAACACAACAGACTCGGGGCAGAAATATGGGTTTTGAGTGTTTGTGTGTATGATGGCCATTTTTCTGATTGAGAGAGGAACTATGATGTGTCTGTAAGGGGTCTAAACGGATAGGGGATATAGCAGTATAGACCGAGTAGGGGTATGGCTTGTTTCCCCTGCAGGGTTTTTCAGAGTAGGAGGAGTACAATGAAGCAGAAACAGAAGCTCGAGAAGGTTCCTGTCAGCCATATAATGGGCTAATGTAGGACTAGATGCAATTGCTGAAAATCAGGCTAAATAAGTCACGGTACAGTTCAAATAAGACTGAGGATAAAGTGGTGAAAGTGGAGATGGAGAGCTGTTGGTTTGGGAGTCTAATATGGCTGTATTTAACCAAGTCTGTGAAGCTGACTGTGTTTACTATAATGGTAACACAGCCAGAATCTATTGAGATAAAGTAATTTGTAAGAGTCTGTATTTATTTTTAGTAGGTGAGTGAGTGTTATGGTAGAATAGGTATTGATTTGCTACTGTATGTAAGGTTGGTATGGGTAGTGTCTGTAAATGGGGCTATTATGGGTTAGAAAGGAGAGTTAGATATGAGGAGAGAAATGATGAGCCCTGGAACAAAGCATCTCAGTAGGAATAAAGGGGAAGAAAAGTAGGAAGATGACCAACAGGGTACTAGGAGGACAACAACAAACTGACAATTGGAGCGGAAAAGCAATAACTGGACTTAAAGATGATCAATAGTAGGAATTCATAACCAGAATATGGACCAACAGAAAGTTCAGATACAAAAACAAAAAGAGACTCAGAAGGCAAACTTAAAGAGCTGAATAATGAAGGAAACCCTAGAATTACTTTACTCTTATTTTTTGTATTTTAATTTAAAGTAAAGGATGTGCGAGGGTAAAATGTTGTATGTAGTTTGTAAAAATGGTATTCCTCCGCCAAAAGAGAGTGTTATTATAATAATAAAATAAACAAAAAAAAAAAGAATATGAAGAAAAAAAAGAAGAAAAAGAATAATAAGAATAATAAAAATAATAAAAATAATAAAAATAATAAGAATAATAAAAATAATAAGAATAATAAGAATAATAAGAATAAAAAGTTTATGAGGAATAAGAAGAATATAAATAAAAACTAGAATAAGAAGAATGAGAAAAATAACAATAAATAATAATAATAAGCAGAATAAGATAAATAATTAAAATAAAAATAATATAAAGAATAAGAAAAATAAAAGGAATAATTATAAAAAGAATAAGAAGAAAAAGAAGAAAATGAAGTATACGAATTTTAAAATGAATAAGAAGAAAAGGAAGTATACGAATTTTAAAATGAATAAGAAGAATAAGAAGAAATAAAAGAATAATTAGAATAAAACGAATAATAAAAATTAGAAGATTAAAAAGAATAAGAAGAATAAGAAAAATCAATATAATTAGAAGAATATGAAGAATGAGAAAAATAAGAATAATAAGAAAGAAAATAAGAATAAGAAGAATACGAATAATAAGAAGAAAAAAAATAATAACAAAAAGTAGAATTAGTAGAATAAAAATAATATGTAGAATATGAAGAATAGTAAGAATAAGAAAAATAACAAAAATAAGAATAATAAGAATAAAAAGAAGAATTTTAAGAATAAAAAGAATATGAGGAATAAAAAGAATTAGAAGAATAAATAGAAATAGAAGAAAAAGAAGAATAAATAGAAATATAAGAAAAAGAAGAATAAAAAGAATAAGATAAAGAAGAAGAATAAAAAGAATAACTAGAATAAGAAAAGATAAGAAAAAAGAAGATTAAGAAGAATAACAAGAATAAAAAGAATCAGAAAAATAAGAAGAATAAGAAGAATAAGAAGAATAAGAAGAAAAAGAAGAAAAAGAAGAATAAAAAAATAAGAAGAATAAGAAGAATAAGGAGAATAAGGAAATAAGAAGAATAAGGAGAAAAAGAAGAAAAAGTAAAAAAAGAAGAAAAAGAAGAAAAAGAAGAAAAAGAAGAAAAAGAAGAAAAAGAAGAAAAGAAGAAAAAGAAGAAAAAGAAGAAAAAGAAGAAAAAGAAGAAAAAGAAGAAAAAGAAGAAAAAGAAGAAAAAGAAGAAAAAGAAGAAAAAGAAGAAAAAGAAGAAAAAGAAGAAAAAGAATAATAAAAATAAAAAGAATTTGAAGAATAAAAAGAATATGAAGGATAAGAAGAATAAGAAAAATAAAAAGTGTAAGAAGAATAACTAGAATAAGAAAAAATAAGGAATAAGAAGAATATAAAAATTAAGAAGAATAACAAGAATAAAAAGAATAAGAAGATTAAGAAGAATAAGAAGAATAAAAAGAATAAGAAAAATAAAAAGAATAACTAGATTAATAAAAAAGAAGAATAAGAGGAATAAGGAGAATAAGAGGAATAAGAAGAATAAGAAGAATAAGAAGAATAAGAAGAATAAGAAGAATAAGAAGAATAAGAAGAATAAGAAGAATAAAAATATTAAAAAAATTAACAAGAATAAAAAGAATAAGAATAATAATAAGAATAGTAAGAAGAAGAAAAATAAAAAAGAATAAAAAAAATAAAAATAACTAGAATCAGAAGAATAAGAAAAAAAAAGAAGATTAAGAAGAAAGAAAAGAATAAATAAAATAAGAAGAATAAAAAAATAAATAAGAATAGAAGTAGATTTAAAAAGAATAAGAAGCATAATAAAAATAAATAGAATAAGTAGAATATTAAGAATAAGTTGATTAATAAGAATAATTAGAAAAAGATGAATAAGAGATAAAAAAAATAAGAAGAATATGAATTTTAAAATTATTAAGAAGAATATAAAGGATAAAAAGAATAAGATAAATTAAAAAAAAGAAGAATAACTAGAATAATAAAAAATGAGGAATAAGTAGAATAAGAAGATTAAGAAGAATAACAATTATAAAAAGAATAAGAAGATAAAGAAGAAAAAAATGATAAGAAGAATAAGAAGAGTAAGAAGAATAAAAAGAATAAGAAGAATAAGAAGAATAAGAAGAAGAAGAAGAAGAAGAAGAAAATATAAAAAATTAACAAGAATGAAAAGAAAATGAAGAATAGGAAGAATAGGAAGAAAGTGAAAAATAAGAAGAATAAATAGAATAAGAAAAATAAAAAGAAAAAAAAATAAGAAGAATAAAAAGAATAAAAAGAATAAAAAAAATAAGAAGAATAAAAAGAATAAGAAGATAAATAAGAATAAAGCAAGATTAAGAAGAATATGAAGCATAAGAAAAACAAATAGAATAAGTAGAATACTAAGAATAAGATGAATAATAATAAAAATTAGTATAAGATGATTACAGAGAATAAGAAGAATAAAATGAATAAGAAGAATAAGAAGAATAAGAGGAATAAGAAGAATAATAAGTATAAGAAGAATAATAAGAATAACAAAAAAGAAGAATAAGAAGAATAAGAGGAATAAGAAGAATAAGAAGAATAAGAAGTATAAGAAGATAAAAAAAATTAAAAAGAATAAAACGAATAAGAAGAATAATTAGAATAGGAAGAAAATAAAAAATAAGTAGAATAAGAAGAATAAATAGAATAAGAAAAATAAGAAGAATAAGAAGAAATAAAAGAATAAGAATAATAAAAAAAGAAGAATAAAAAGATTAAAAATATAAATAAGAATAAAACAAGATTAAGAAGAATATAAAGCATAATAAAAATAAACAGAATAAGTAAAATACAAAGAATAAGTTGAATAATAAGAATAATTAGAAAATGATGAATAAGGAGAATAAGAAGAATAAGGAGAATTAGAAAAATAAGAAGAAAAAGAAGAATAACTAGAATAACAAAAAAAGAACAAGAGGAATAAGAAGTATAAGAATATTAAGAAGATAAAAAAAATTAACTAGAATAAAAAGAATAAGAAGAATAATTAGAAGAGGATGAAAATGAAAAATAAGAAGAAAAAGAAAAATAAATAAAATAAGAAGAATAATAAGAATAAGAAGAAGAATAATAATAATAATAATAATAAAAAGAATAAGAAGATAAATAGAAATAAAACAAGATTAAAAAGAATAAGAAACATAATAAAAATGAACAATATAAGTAGAATATGAAGAATAAGTTGAATAATAAGAATAATTAGAATAAGAAGAAAAGGAGAATTAGAAGAATAAGAAAATAAGTCGAATAAGAAGAATAAGAAGAAAAAGAAAACTAAGAAAAATTAGAAGAATAAGAAGAATAATAAAAATAAGAAGAATAAAAATAAAAAAAAGAATAAGAAGATTAATAATAATAAAACAAGAATAAGAAGAATAAGACCATATGAAAAATAAAAAGGATAAGTAGAATACGAAGAAAAAGTTAAATAATAAGAATAATTAGAATAAGATGAATAAGGAGAATATGAATAAAAAAAAGAATAAGAAGAATAAGAAGAATAAAAAGAATAAGAAGAATAAGAAGAATAAGAAGAATAAGAAGAAAAGATGAATAAGAAGAATAATAAGAATAAAGAAGAATCAGAAAAATAAGAAGAAAAAGAAAAATAAGAATAATAAGAAGAATAAGAGGAATAAGAAGACTAAGAAGAATATGAAGATTAAGAGAATAAGAAGAATAAGTAAAATAAAAAGAATAAGAAGAATAAAAAAAATAAGAAAAATAAGATGAATAAGAAGAATAAGATGAATAAAAAGTATAAGTTGAATGAGAAGAATAAAAATTTTATTATTCTTATCACTTTTATTATTATTCTTATACTTCTTATTCTTGTTATTCTTATTATTCTTTTTATTCTTTTTAATCTTATTATTCTTCGTATTTTTCTTATACTTCTTATTCTTTTTATTTGACTTATTCTTCTTATTCTTTTTATACTTATTTATCTTATATTTCTTTTTATTCTTTTTATTATTCTTAATCTTTTTTATTATTTTACTCTTTTTTTTCTTCTTATTCTTTTTATTCTTCTTATTCTTCTTTATCTTCATATTCTTCTTATTCTTCCTATTCTTCTTAATCATTTCATTCTTCTTATTCTTCTTATTCTTCTTATTCTTCGTATTCTTCTCATTCTTTTTATTCATCTTATTTTTCTTATTCTTCTTATTCTTCTTATTCTTTTTATTCTTCTTATTCATCATATTCTTGTTATTCTTCATATTTTTCTTATCCTTCATATTCTTTTTATTATTCTAATTCTTTTTATTCTTTTTATTCTTTTTATTCTTCTTATTCCTCTTATTCTTATTATTCTTCTTGTTCTTCTTATTCTTATTTTTCTTATTACTCTTCGTATTCTTCTTATAGTTCTTATTCTTATTATTCATTTTATTCTACTTATTCTTCCTATTTTTCTTAATCTATTTCTTCTTCTTATTCTTCTCAATCTATTTCTTCTTCTTAAACTTCTTATTCTTGTTATTCTTCTTATTCTTCTTATTTTTATTATTCTTCTTATTCTTCATATTCTTCATATTATTATTATTATTATTATTATTCTTCTTCTTCTTCTTCTTATTCTTCTTATTCTTCTAATTCTTCTAATTCTTATAATTCTTCTAATTCTTATAATTCTTCTAATTCTTATAATTATTCTTATTTTTTATATTCTTCTAATTCTTCTAATTCTCTTTATTCGTTATATTCTTCTTATTTTTTTTATTCTTCTTATTCTCTTTATTCTTCTTATTCTTCTTATTCTTCTTATTCTTCTTAATATTCTTATTCTTCTTATTCTTCTTATTCTTTTTATTCATCTTATTCTTTTTTTCTTCATTTTCTTCTTATTCTTTTTCTTCTTATTATTCTTATTATTCTTATTATTCTTCTTTTATTTAAAAGTTTATTTTATTATAATAATCCTCTCACCTTCCTCAGCTCTTACCTTTCCTGAGTTCCTCCAAAATCTGTCCTTTAATCACGCTTCTTTCCTTAGCAAATGCTCTTGTTGAAATTTGACCAAGTCGCTTCTACAAACATACACTTAACAGACCCTTACCCTAATAGAGTGCTTAGGTTAACAGACCACTACTTACCTGACATTTATAAAAACACTTAACAGACTACCTACCTAATGGATTATATTCCCATTGAACCTTGAATACAAATAGACACTCACTTTCCCAAACCCATACATTCAACATTGACCTATAGCAGACACTTCACAGAGCATACATACACTTACATCCTCAATTCCTACCCAATTCCTCGTTCTCCAATTTTCCTCCAGTGTCTAGCATATTGCATACCTCCATTCTTGGCTTGCTTCTGATATAAATGAACTTGCAAAACAATTAACCAGCATCCTATCATTCTATATGTTTCATTACATCCGAACGTTCCTCACTAGCACCTGAACCATGCAGCTTGGTTGCTCTGTCGAAATTATTCAACTCCACTATATGCATAATGATAGGTTGTAGCAAATAGATGGGCTTTCTTGACCTCCTCTATAAAACCTGCAAAACAGATTCCACCAACTACAAGTCTCTATATCTACTACATCCATTATCTCTTACCAATTCCTAAGCTTAAATCTGCCAAAAACTGCCCAATCTATTCAGCAACATTTTTTTTTGAGTGATCTATCTTTTTATAGTCCCCCCTCAGGACCAGGGGGCCTCTTGAATAACTTCCCCTGCATATGTTAATAGCTGCATACTAAACAAGTTAAAAAGAAAAACCAAAAATTTAACTTTTCCACCTAGCCTTCTTCTTAAATTATTTCATTCTAATCTTTCATATTTTGAATTATAATATATTAAAAACTTATTTTATCTATTTTTTATTAAGCCTTTGAATTTATTCGGAATATTAATGACGTGAAATTCCTATGCTCCTTTCTCTCTACCTTCATTAGCTAGTTTATCAACCAAGACATTTGACTCCCTAAAAATGTGTGTGATTTTACCTTTTAATTCTTCTATTGAACTTTTGATATTATTAATATCATCCTCAAACTTAAATAAATTTATTTTACCTATCACTAAATCAACTAGCAGGCTCGAATCTACCTGAAATTGAATATTTAAAAAGTTATTTTCCTTACAAATTATCATTCCTTTCTATAATGCTTTAATTTCAACGTGTAAGGCTAAGGAGGCCATGCCCCTCATTGTAAATTCTTTTATTATAGTTTCCTCTTGGTTTCTAATCACACTCCTCCACCCACTACTCCCATATCCTTCTTGAAGCACCCATTTGTGTTTAGAACTAAGCCACCTTAGGGAGGCTTATTCCAGCTGAAAACTCTTATTGCTGGCATTTTCTTAAAACATGTAGAGAGGCTCCAAGTTAACTTCTTGTTCTCATCTAGCATTTTTCTTCTCAATTTTATCAGGTTACAGGCCGAGATAAATGCGCTTTCATTTTTAATTCCTTCTAATATATTTATGGCATTCATTAGAATACCATCAAACCTACTTATGTTTCTAGATTTCCATAGGCACTAGACTGTGATATGCGTAATGCAATTTCTTATCCATTTTAAAATCTTGTTTATTGTATAACTATCCCTCCATTTTTATAATCTCTCTTCAAGTGATGTTGTGCTAGTTTCTATGTTTGCATCAATTTCTAATTTGTTCCATATTTTCCGAGCTATTTTTCTTGTTAAAAAAAGATGATCTGAGTTTTCCCTGTCTTGACTACAACATTCACATCTAAATGCTAATCTTATGCCTTTCCTCTGAATATTCTCATCGACATGGATCCCATTTGAGAGAAGCTTTCACATGAACACTTTTTTTTTTGCGGGAGCACCTTTGTCCATGTTCTTTCAAAAATTTCTTGAAAAGATTTTTTATTTCTAACAAGCTCTTTAGAACATTTTAGCATGAATTTTCCTTGTGGATTCATCTACAATTTCCACCCAGATCTAGTTAATATCACATGCTTCTCCATAATGATTTGTTGCTTGCACATGAGCTTCCAGCTTTTTGTCACCTTTTTTGGGTTCTTGAATGCTTTATCGCCTAGGATATATCTAGCTTTCTTATATGCCACCCACAGACTACCAATTTTATTATTTTTTGAACTCCACCAATTTTTACAAGTCCAAGCTTTGACTATATCATTCAATCTATAGAAACCTAAACCTCCTTCCTACGTCAGAAAGCAAAGCTCTCTCCATCTTTTCTAGTGTGTTTTATTTTTTCCTTCCCTTTTATCCCAAAAAAAATTAGACATTTCTCTTTCCAGCTTTGTAAGTATGTTTTTTGGTGGCTGTAAAGCATATGCATGATTAATGTAATTTTTCTTGCCATATATAGTAGGTCTTCTTTCAAAACCATAATCTTTTGCCTCACCTTTTCAACCAAGTCTACTAAATACTTCTCTTTCAACCTTCCCTCATAGATCGGGCAACCTAAGTAGCTTAGAGCTCCTTTATTATGTGTGAAGCCCATGATATTTTTTATTTTTATGGCTATATTTTCAGGTGTGTTCTCTGCAATTATATATTGGCATTTATTTTTATTTAACATTTACCCTGATTCTTCCTCCATATTCTGCAATAACTTCCCCAAATTTCTCATGGATCGGATACTTGCATTTGTGTTGATAATAATATTATCTGCATACACCAAGCATCTCACAGTTGGTGTGCTCCTTGGCTATTTATATGTAAGGATTTTTCCTTCTCTCATATCCTTTTTTAGATTTACAATAAAGAGCTCCAGATAAATGTTAAATAAGGATGGAGAGAGTGGGTCCCCTTGTCTAAGCCCTCTTGTTGGTTTAAACTCTTCACCAGCCCATCCGTTTATGAGAATTTTAATATATGCACTTAAAATGCATTTATGCATTAGGTCTATCCAGAATTCAAAGAAGCCTATCTTTCTCATTAAATAGCATAAAATATCTCATTCAACTCTATCGAATGCTTTGGACAAGTCTAGTTTTAATACTACATTGTGCACTCTGGATTTTGCTCCTATTTCATTTATCATTTTGTGGCTAGGTTAATATTTTCCATTATCGACCTATTCTTTACCAAACTAGTTTGTTCAACAGATATGATAGAGGGAAGAAATTTGCTAAGCCTACCCTGTAGTAATTTAGCTAAAATCTAATAAATTGAATTGCATAGTCAAATTGGCTTATAATCTTTTCCTGTATGTGGGTTATCCTTCTTCGGAATCAGTACAATGAATGACTTAGCCCATGCTTTTGTGACCTCCACGCCAACAAAGATATTAGCAATAGCTGGAACCAGCTCTTTTTTAATAAAAGGCCAACTACGCTGGAAAAAGCCGTTATTCCACCCATCTAGACTAACGTGCTATCTTTGTACACACTAAACACTGACTCTTTTACCTCCTCTTCCGAGGGAAGTTCTTCTAATTTTTTGTTATCTTCTTTTGAGACCCTCCTCTCAATATATTGCATTTATGAATTTCTTCTAGATGTGTTTGCACTGCAAAAATGATTTTCAAAATACTTTTCTAGTTCATTTCTTATTTCATCTTCCTTTTCTAACCATTGCCCATTTGTTGTTTTTAAACCTTTTATTTTTTGCTTCTGCATTCTTATTTTTGCCATAGCATTTAAAAATTTTGTGTTTTTGTCTCCGTCTTTTAGCCACCTGACTCTAGCTCTATGCTTCTAAAACACTTCTTCCATGTGTATTTCAAGCCTTAGTTGTGCTCTCGCTTTACTTAACTCCATTCTAGAAATGTCATCTTGCCTCTTCTCATATTCTATTTCAAGCATCGCAACCTTCTGTTCAGCCTCTTCTGTATTTTTACTAATATTTTCAAAAATCTTCTTATTCCATTTAGCAAGTGATATTTATAAGGTTGGAAATTTTTTTGCCAGAATTTGCATAGGGTTACCTAAAACTAGTTTTTCTCATGATTCTTTTACTATGGTATCAAAACCCTTATGCAATCCTTACATATTTTGAAATTTAAACCCATAATTCTTCCCATTACTAACCTCAAATGTCATAAGGAGTGGGCTATGGTTTGAACAGGTTCTACTTAGATGTTTGATTTTTATTCCTCCCATCTTATCCATCCATTGTGCGTTAAGTAGAACTTGATCTAGTCTGGACCATATTGCTCCCCTCCTCTTCTAATTATTGCACCATGTAAAGTTTGACCCAAGAAAGTCCACCTCCAATAAATTTGCTTTTTCGATTGCCTCATTGAATTGATCTCAAGCAATATTGTCAGGAGGTCTGCCTCCTCTTCAATTGCGCTTTCTCTATTCTGTGTGATGAATGTGAACAAATTCTGTTCAATTAAATCACCCTGTGGCAGATTAGAGATAGACATCATTTCCTCGTTGTCATGACTTATAAATGGCTAACTTTTTGCCTCCGAGCCCTCCTCCGAGAAGAGATCATCATCCCCTAGTTATATCTTAATATTTCGTTAACTATTTCTATCTCTATTCTTTTCTCCTTTCTCCTTCCTCTATTCCCAACCCTACTATTTACTATCCTCCCTTCTACCCCAATTAATTCTACCATCCTTGCTATTATGCTAGCCACTCCCTAATTTATTCCATACTATACCTTTTATATCCTTTTCTACACTTACCTCTTCATCATTCTCTCCCTTTTTCCCCTCTCCCTTCCCATCATTCTTCTTTCCATCCCCTTTTTCAATTTCCTCCAAAGCCCCTTCTGAACTCTCTTCAACCCTCTATCTAACACTTACAATTTGCCTACAAGTCTTGTCTACCCTTCCTTCTGCCCCTTTCTCCATATATCTTTCCACTACCTTACCTCTCTCTTCTACAATCTCCTCCCTATTTAATTTCATAGCTCCTTCTTCTTCTCTCTGCCACCTCTTCACCCATTCCATACTTCTTCCTTTCCCCTCTTTAAACCCATCTCTTTTCTTACCTCCTTCCACCATACATTTTGTTATTTCATGTCCCATTCTAAGGTAATTTAAGCAATAACTCGGCATGTTTCTGGAATAACCTCCTACATGAATCCATATGAGGAGTTACTACTGACCCATACTCTATCTAGGAAAGGATGTCTAAGGTTTATTTCAATGCAAATCCTAGCCATGCTTGGTCTAGTCATGCATGCCGTGGCTTCATCAATGAGCCATTGTTTGCCTAAGCAAAGGCCGATGGAGTATAGAGAAAGCTTGTAAAAAAATGGAGAGGTAGATTCGATTAGTTAAACGATACCATGGCATGTGCTAGTTCTTCCCCAGGAGGGAAGCTTGGTGACTACTTGAGGACATGCATATGGTACCGTGCGATTGTCCACAATCCTCTAAGCCATAATCGGAGGAAGTCTTCTTCCTCCTTGAAATGGAGGAAGATGTGCTTCCCATCATACCAAGCCATGTTTATCACTTCCCTCAACATTAATGAAGTAAGAAAATCGGAATATTTTTGAATTCGAGTCGGCCATGGGAGAACTTCCTGATAAGCATGAGCTTAAACGCATCAGCAAGCTTTAAGAGTTCTTCATTCGAAAAAAATTACAGAAGGCTCACCATTTTTGCATCAAATTTCAGAAATACAAGCTAGGTCCCATTGAATAGTGATGCAAATGATTTGTTCGATAAAGAGAAACCTAGATTCATGCGTTTTAGCATGAGAATTGAGCTTTTTCTGTCAACAATGGATATTTCTCTCTCTAGAATTTGAATTTTCTCTATCTAGAAGTTGAGAGCATTTTTTAAAGAAGAAAAATTCTTCTTCTTTCTTATCTTATTATTCTTCTTATTCTTGTTATTCTCATTATTCTTATTATTTTTCATATTCTTCTCATTATTTTTCTTCTTCTTATTCTTCATATTATTCTTAGTCTTCATATTCTTCGAATTCTTTTTTTTCTTCTTATTCTCATTATTCTTATTATTCTGCCTATTCTTCTTATATTTTTCATTCTTCTTATTTATCTCATTCTATTATTCTGCACCTTCTTCTTATATTTTTCATTCTTTTTATTTATCTTATTCTATTATTCTTCTTATTCATCCTATTCTTCTAATTCTTTTTATTCTTCTTATTCTTCTTATTGTTCTTATTCTTCTGATTCTTCTTATCCTTCTTATCCTTCTTATTCTTCTTATTCTTCTAATTTTTCTTATTCTTTTTATTCGTCTTATTCTTCTTATTATACTTAATCTTCTTATTTTTCTTTTTCTTATTATTATTCTTATTCTTCATATTATTCTTATTATTATTATTCTTCTTACTCTTCTTACTCTTCTTACTCTTATTATTCTTCTTTTTCTTCTTATTATTCTTATTCTTCTTATTATTCTTAATCTTATTATTATTCTTATTCTTCTTTTTCTTCTTATTATTCTTATTATTTTTCTTCTTCTTATTATTCTTATTATTCTTCTTATTCTTATTATTCAACTTATAATTATTATTCTTAATATTCTTCTTATTCTTCTTTTCTTTTTTTTCTTGTTATTCTTTATATTCTTCTTATTCATCTTAATCTTCTTATTCTTCTATTCTTTTTTTTCATCTTATTGTATCTATTCTTCTCATTATTATTATTATTATTATTCTTCTTCTTCTCATTCTTCTTATTCTTCTTATTCTTTTTATTTTTGTTATTTTTCTTATTCTTCTTTTCTTTTTTTTTCTTGTTATTCTTTATATTCTTCTTATTCATCTTAATCTTCTTATTCTTCTATTCTTTTTTATTATTCTTATTCTTCTTATTCTTATTATTATTATTATTATTATTCTTATTATTCTTATTTTTCTTATTCTTCTTATTCTTCATATTCTTTATATTCTTTTTATTCTTCTTATTCTTCCTATTCTTCTTTTTTTTCTTATTCTTATTCTTTATCTTATTCTTATTATTCTTCTAATTTTTATTATTCTTTTAATCATTCTTCTTCATATTCTTTTTATTCTTCTTATTCTTCTTATTTTTCTTATTCTTCTTATTCTTCTTATTCTTTTAATTATTTTAATTCTTATTATTCTTATTATTCTTCTTTTTCTTCATATTTTTCTTATTCTTCTTATCCTTCATAGTTTTATTATTATTATTATTATTCTTCTTCTTCTTAATCTTTTATTCATCTTATTTTATTATTATTATTATTATTATTCTTCTTATTCTTATTATTTTTCTTATTCTTCTTATACTTCTTATTCTTATTATTCGAATTATTCTTCTTATTCTTCTTAATATTCTTATTATTCTATTCTTTTTTTTTCATCTTAATATTTCTATTCTTCTTATTTTCTTATTCTTCTTATTCTTCTAATTCTTCTTATTCTTCATATTCTTCTTTTATTTTGTATTATTCTTATTCATCTTATTCTTCTTATTCTTTTTATTCTTCTTATTCTTTTTTTTTGGATTTTTTTAACTTAGTTTTTTATTATTATAACCCTCTCTTTTTGGCGGAGGAATACCATTTTTACAAGCTAATACTACCCTTTCCCCTTTTACACCCACTTTGCAAAAATAAAAACAAAAAAGGCATTGGCTATCTTAAGTTGCAATAATGTGTTCTTTCGATTTCCTTCTAATAGCTGGATATTGAAAAAATGCTTTCATGTTGGACCAATGGATTTAACCGATTCTTTAGCAGTTGAAACTTGATTCTTTCTAAGCTTTACTTTCGCCCTCATCTTCTTTTACACCCACCAGATAGACGCAGACTGACACTCACAAACAATAGACTCTGAACTTTCACTGACATTTATGCAAACACTTGGAAGACTGCCTACAAATCAACCACATCAGGTATTCTTTAACATAAGTTGACCCATAATTATAAACTCATTAGCCACATGCACAAAACAGCCGCTTTACAGTTTATCCTTGAATTATTAACCTCTTATTTATATCAATTACTTACCTATTTAGTATGAAGCAGACAAGAAAAGCATTAACTCACAGATACCTTACCAGACCAAAATAGAACAGTTTCCACTTCCATATTTCTGCAACAGCAAATCAGTTACATGCCTATCCTAGGTATAACTTTAACTCACATAAACTTTACCAGACCAAAAACATTTGGAAAAAACCTGCCAAAAATAAGCCAATCCAAATGCATAATGCTTATGTATATATAATTGTCTAAGGTGTAGAAAAACTGTATTCATGCTCCTAATATCCATTCCTGGCCTCCCTTTTGCTTCAATAGGCTTGAATTACAATTCAAACCGAACTATAATATTTAATTATTTTTGAAATAACAAAAAATAACTGCCAACTAACAGCATTCCTTCTCCTATGCCAGCCCAACACCCTTTAAAAAGAACACAAAAGTCTAAAGAAGCAGTCATCAAAAATTATGCACCACTATTAAATGTTTAAACAAAAGGCCAGTTTTTACAAATCCTGACGTATGGAAATCACAGTTCATCCAGCCTTGCCAGGCCTTTGAAATTTTACAGAAGATCGCTTCTACTAAAAACCTGTTCTCCTCTAGACTCTCCCTCTTTGGCTAACCTATCCGCTAAGGTATTCGCCTCTCTATCTATATGCATAATGGTTGCATTCCCTTCTTCCATATATTTTCTTATAGACTCTATATAATCTTTATATTGCCAGAGATTTAATATTTGCTAGGTCAACTAGAAGCTTTGAATCCACTTAAATCTGAAACTCTTTAATATTGAGCCTACTGTAGATTTGTAGACCTTTGTGGAGGCTTAAATCTCTGAATATAATGTTGAGCAACCTTTTAAATTCATCGTAAATGCTTTAAGAACCTTTCCTTGCAAATCTCTTATAACACCTCCTCCCCCTGCTATTCCCATATTTCTGTTAAAGCTACCATCCGTATTGAGAGACATTCTATCCTTCGGAGGTTTTTCTGACTTGATACTTTTTGCCCTCAACTCCCTTTCTTTTATATATGATAAACCCCAGTGCTCTATCAAATCCATTACTGGCTTATCTTTTCTCATTCTAATAGGGTTTGCCTCCGTAATACACGTAATCTCCCTTTTAATTTCTTTTAAGATATTTTCTAAGTTCATACGAACATTTTCAAATCTACTTTTGTTCATCACCTTCCAGATGCACCAGATTACTACAATCGGGATGTTTTTCCTAAGCCAAGACTAAACTTTATTCCCAAGACTAGGACCTTGCCAACTCAGTAATCTATCTTTAAGATTCTTTTCTTGACTTACCTGACCAATGTGAATCTTGCTCCAAACTTCCTCTGATATTTTACCTGTGGAAAATTAATGATCTGTGCTTTCAATTTCTGAAAGGCAGCATTCACATCTAGAATCTATTTTAATAGCTTTTGTTTGTAAATTAATATCCACATGGGTAGTTACTTGAAGGGTTCTCCACAGAAAGAATTTCATCTTTTGTGGAGCATCGTTTTCCCATCCCCATTTAAAAATCGGCAACACCCTCCTCTTGTTTCTTATCTGTTCCTTTGCAGATTTCAAGGTGAAAACACCTTGAGGATTGGGAGTCGACTTCCACCCACTCTTATTAAGTTTAGATTGTGATTCTACAAGATTTTTTTGATTCAATAACATCTTCCACAACCTTGAAGATTTTTTCTTATTATCTTCATTCCCCCAGTTGTATTTAGCCCTCATGAATCTTGCCCAAATACCCTCATTTTCTTTCAGTTTCCACCAACCTTTACAAGCCCATGCTTTGGAAGCTACCTTAAGACTAGTAAAACCCAGACCCGCCTCCTCCTTTGGATGGCATAGTGAAGCCCATTTTTGCTAGTGTAGCTTAGCTTTTCCTTTCCGCTTACCCCAAAGAAAGTTAGCCATTTCAGTCTCCAGAATTTTTATAACTTTTTTCGTGGGATGAATGACTGATAAGAAGTGGGACAATGAGCCCTATAAAACATGGGATATAAGTGTAGCTCTTCCTCCAAAACTTAACATATCCTCCTTCCAACCTACAATTTTGCCTCTCATTTTTTCTAAAAGAAAGCTACGATACTCCTCTTTTAATCTTCCTTCATGTATCGGATAGCCCAAATACATCAAAGGGCCTTTTTTTTGATAGAAACCTGTTATCTCTTTAACTCGTTGAATCACCTTCTCCGGTGTTTTAGATGACATAATAAATTGGCATTTCTTTTTATTCATACATTGCCCCGTTTCCTCCTCTAATATCTGCAGAAGCTCCATCAAGTTTATTAAAGACTTGGTTGGTGCTAGCATTTGTGAAAATAATAACATCATCCGCATATGCTAAGCAACTCACCAATGGGGTCCCTCTTGGCTGCCTAAAAGGCAAGATACTTCCTTCTTGCATTTTCCTTTTAAGATTTAGGAAGAGTAATTCCAGATAGATATTAGAAAGATAAGGAGATAATGGATCTCCTTGTCTTAATCCTCTTTCTGGCTTAAACTCATCTCCTTTATGATCATTAATTATAATTCTTACCCATACACTTGAGAAACATTTGAACAACAAATCTATCCAGAATTTTGAGAAGCCAATCTTTCTCATGACATAACATAAAATAGGTCATTCCACCTTGTCAAAAGCTTTTGAGAGATCCAATTTAAATGCCACATTATGTCCTCTAGTTTTAATACCATCTTTCTCATCATTTCAGAGGCTAAGCCTATATTTTTCATCATTATTCAATCTTTTACAAAATCTAATTGCTCAGGTGAGATAATATTAGGGAAAATATTACTTAGACTATTTTGCAAGAGTTTTACTAAAATTTTATAGATCGCATTGCACAAGCTAATCGGTCTGAAATCCTTGCAATTTTGTGGATTCTTAGACTTAGGTAATAAGACTATTAAAGAAAGGGCCCATGCTTTAGTAATATCTGTGCCTGCAAAAATATAAGAGATTTCAAGTTGGAGGTCCCTCTTAATGAAGTGCCAAGTATACTGAAAGAAAGCATTATTCCAACCATCTGGGTATGTAGCACTATCTTTATTCAAGCTAAATACTGCTTTCCTAACTTTTTCTTCTTCTGGGAATTCAGCTAGCCTTGCATTCTCTTCTGCAGTAACCTGACATTTCAGTGCTTGCAATAATGATCAGTCTCTTTGATTTTCATTTCTAGTTAAATGATTTTTAAAGTAATCTTCAATGTGACTTATTATTTCTTCCTTTTCTACTAGCCAACATCCTTCCGAATTTTTAATACCTGCTACATGTTTTCTTTGAGCTTTGATTTTGGCCATAGAATGAAAGAACTTGGTATTTTTATCGCCCTCTTTTAGCCACTTTATCTTCGATCTTTGTTTCCAAAACACCTCCTCCATGTATAAGTTGTTCGATAGATTTCAAAACTGAGATATCTATGCTTCCATACCACATGACCCAATATTTTCCATTGATATTAGCCATAGCATTGTCGAAACCCATTATTTTTTTATAGTTTTCTAATTTATGGGTATCTACCATCGGTTCAGATAAAATGACTATCTTTGGTTTGTGAATTTTTATTTATTTCTTAATTCTATCTAGAGAGGGCTTATTTGCCACCCCCTCTAATATTTCAATAGATACAATTATCCATTAATAGTTGATCTAGCTTGCACCCTCTTGTGCATTTTGATTCATACTTCATATTTAAGTATTTATTCCTATTTTAGTTGATTTTACAGAGCTAGACCCACTTACCTGAGAATTATTAAAACAAATTCTACCTAATTGAAGAGCCATAATCTTTGCTTCTTCCATTGCTTCCTCCCTTGTATATAAGTTCCATTTCATTATGGTCATTCTTGCATCCTTGTTCAGCTTGGACATGTGCATACTATCTTCAATATTTGATAGAGGGAGATAATCACAGCTCTTAGATTCAAGCTCTGTTTCAGAAAAATCCAAAACATCTTCGTCCATCCAGCTATAATCTGTTTCGCAGTCTATTGTCGGAGG
The DNA here is from genome assembly GCA_029783825.1 of Sapria himalayana. Taxonomy (NCBI): domain Eukaryota; kingdom Viridiplantae; phylum Streptophyta; class Magnoliopsida; order Malpighiales; family Rafflesiaceae; genus Sapria; species Sapria himalayana. Next base: position 21,910 of record JAREIK010002529.1, on the reverse strand, counting down.
ATTCTGCTTGCTTCTTCTAGCCCCCTTCCTTCTTCGGGGTAGTTTTCTTCTAGATTTATTCCTTTCTCCCTCCGAAACAACCAACCTTTCACTTATCCTATTCTATTTCTCATGCTCTCCACTCCTCTCTTCTCTAGAAAATTTTTTTTCCACCATTTCCTTAACCCTCTCTTCCTGTATATCTTCCTTACTTATATTGCTAGAACTCTTCTTTCGATTCTCCAAATGGTTTTGCTTCCTTAACCACACCTCAGCCTTTCCCCTACCTTTCCCCTTCTCCTCCCCCAAGCTATCCCTGCTCACCCTGCATTCCTCTAAATCATGCCCAAGCCTCATGAAAATTAATCAGAAGCTTGGGTCTTGCTCGGGAACAAGGTGTTGCCAAAAACCAGCCCGTTCCATAGTACCAATCCATACTTTCAGTGGGTGCTGGACTTCGAGGTTAGTTTCAATACAAATCCTTGCTCCATGAAGTCATGCCATCGAGGTTGTAGCCTCATCCATAAGCATAGGCATCCTGACGCATAAAGCAATAGAGTAGAGTGAAGATTTATTTAAAAATGGCAATGGGAGGTTAGGAAATGAATGCCATACCAGAGCTATCGGAGCTTCCACGATGGGAGAGAATTGCGTAGTCCATTTTATCAGACGCATAGGATATCCAGAGACGAAACATTGCTCTCTCAGCCACATTATGTTGTAATCCTCTTCATCCATGTATTGAAGGAAAACATGTTTCACATCATAGTCTCATGTTTTTATGCTACCTTTGAGCTCGAGAGTATTGAGGAAGCCTCGAATATCATCAAAACGTATCCTGGCGTGAGAGAACTTGCCCACAAGAGTGAGCTTGAAAGGCTCCTCCAATCTCTCAAATTCTGCCTTAGTAAATATCACTACCGGAAATTTGTTTTTCCTCCTAAGCTTAGGTAAATTAGGCACGGGTACTTTAAGAACCAAAGAAAATGATTTCTTCTTGGACAAGAAACCATTATCCTCTATTGTGAGATTGATAACGAGCTTGAAAATGCACGAAAATGGGCTTTCTCTCTCTAGAAGAAATTCACTTCCTCTCTCTAGAATTGAGAGAGCTTATTCTTCTTATACGCCTTATTCTTATTTTTTTTCTTATTCTTTTTATTTTTCCTATTCTTCTTAATCTTTTATTTCATCTTATTCTTCTTATTCTTCTTATTCTTCTTATTTTTCTTATTCTTCTTATTCTTCTTATTCTTCTTATCCATCTATTTTTATTATTCTTTTTATTCTTATTACTCTTCTTATTCTTCTTATACTTCTTATTCTTATTATTCTTCCTATTCTTCTTAATCTTCTTATCATTCTTATTCTTCATATTTTTCATATTCTTCTTATTCTTATTTTTTTTATTCTTCATATTCTTCTTTTTTTTCTTATTCTTCTTATTCTTCTTATTCTTCGTATTCTTTTTATTCTATTTATTCTTCTTATTATTTTATTTTTTTTATTTTTCTTATTCTTCTTATTCTTCATATTCTTATTATTCTTCTTTTTCTTCTTATTCTTCTTATTCCTCTTGTTCTTCTTTTTCTTCTTTTTCTTCTTATTTTTCTTTTTCTTATTATTCTTCGTATTCCTCTTATTCTTCTTATTCTTATTTTTCTTTTTTTTCTTCTTTTTCTTCTTATTCTTCTTATTCTTCTATTATTCTTATTCTTTTTATTTTTCTTATTCTTCTTATTCTTCGTATTCTTCTTTTTCTTTTTATTCTTCTTATTATTTTATTTTTATTATTCTTCTTATTCTTCTTTTCGTCTTATACTTCATATTCTAATTATTATTCTTATTCTTATTACTCTTCTTATTCTTCTTATTCTTCTTATTCTTTTTATTCGTCTTATTCTTCATATTCTTCTTATTCTTCTTATTCTTCATATTCTTCATATTCTTCTTATTCTTCTTCTTATTTTATTTTTCTTATTCTTCTTATTCTTCTTTTCTTCTTATACTTCATATTTTTATTATTCTTCTTTTTATTATTATTATTATTATTATTATTATTCTTATTTTTTTTCTTCTTTTTCTTCTTATCCTTCATATTCATTTAATTCTTCTTATTCTTCTTATTCTTCCTATTATTCTTATATTTCTTATTCTTATTTTTCATCTAATTCTTTTTATTCTTCTAATTCTTCTAATTCTTATTATTCTTATTATTCTTATTATTCTTATTCTTCTTATTCTTCTAATTCTTTTAATTCATCGAATTCTTCTTATTCTTCTCATTCTTCCTTTTCTTCTTATACTTTTTATTTTTCTTATTCTTCTTATTATTTTTATTATTCATATTCTTCTTATTCTTTTTATTATTATTATTATTATTATTATTATTATTATTTTTCTTATTCTTATTATTCTGCTTATTCTTCTTATACTTCTTATTCTTATTATTCTTCTTATTCTTTCTATTCTTCTTATTCTTCTTATTCTTCTTAATTTTCTTATTATTCTTATTCTTCTATTCTTTTTTTTTTCTTTTTATTTTTTATATTCTTCTTAATCTTCTTATCTTTCTATTCTTTTTTTATCTTATTCTTTCTATTCTTCTTATTCTTCTTTTTTTCTAATTATACTTTTTATTCTTATTCTTCTTTTTTTTAAAGGTTTATTTTATTAAAATTATACCCTCTCTTTTGGCGGAGGAATACCATTTTTACAAGCTATAAAACTACCCTTTGCCCCCTTACACCCTTTTAAATTTCAAAAAAGATCACTAAGTTCTACCATTCTATGCACACTTTATAGAAGCATGAAAGTATTCTTATTCTTCTTATTCTTCTTATTCTTCATATTCTTCTTATACTTTTTATTCTTCATATTCTTCTTATTCTTCTTATTTTTCTTCTACATCTTATTCTTATTATTCTCATTATTTTTCTTATTCTTCCTAATCTCATTATTCTTCTTATTTTTTTTATTTTTTTTATTCTTCTTATTCTTCTTATTTTTCTTATTCTTCTTATTCTTATTACTCTTCTTATTCTTCTTATACTTCTTATTCTTATTATTTTTATTATTCTTCTTATTCTTCCTATTCTTCTTAATCTTCTTATTCTTAGTATTCTTATTCTTCTTATTCTTCTTATTTTATTTTTGTTTTGAAAGTTTATTTTATTATTATCACCCTCTCTTTTGGTTGAGGAATACATTTTCTTACAAGCTATATTCTACCCTTTACCCTCTTACACCCCTTTTTTCTTTTTACTATTACAATTGCCTACTAAACAATAAAATAAAATATAATATAAGCATATTTAATGTTCATCTCTATGCTGGCTTTTACTGTATGTTTCTATGTTAGGCCTTCCGCTTTCCTTCCAATTTCTATCAAATTATACCATCTTGCATGCGTGCCTTTTATTATCCATTTGTGTAAGATATCTCCATCTACTATATGGAGAATATCCTCGGTTATTTCTAATCCATAGCTATTTCATCTATTTTTCCCCTTGTCCCAATTCTTCTTCCAGTTGCGATACGTCCTTTTCTATTATACCATCATCTCCTTTCTTCTTGGTTACCTTACCAACCTCTTACTGCCTTACAAACCCCGATTACTGACCTTACAAAGACCCCTTACTTGCCTATCACAGACTACAGACACATCCCCCTTCTCTTACTAATCTTTCCAACCCCTCTTATTGACTCATTGCAAGTTACAGACCCTTTTATAAATCCTCCTAGATACACTTAACTTCTTACAGACAATCTTACAGACACTTTAACAAACAATTACAAACAATTTACTAACTTTACACACCCCACTTACTAACTCATTACACATTACCGACCCTTTTATAGACATCCTACCGACACTTTTTCCTATTACAGACAATCTTATTGATACTTTAACAAACACTTTAATAAACTTCTTACATATACTTAATGCTTAATTTCTTCAGGCTTCATACAGCTTTCACCTCCCAATTCCAGCTGCCCCATCTCTGCCCTTTATGCTTTATTCTCTGCTTTCAAACCTGCAAACATCAATATACAAAAATACAGACATTTTCCTCCTACCCTATAGTTCACCTACCTCTACCAGTACAGGAGCTTTTACCAGCCCTCAACCTATACAACAATCACTAACATATACTCATCATCTATACGACATCACATAATACAACATCACATACTACAGACTCATCCCTATTACTAGAGCTTTAACAAAATCCTTCCCCTTTTTTTCAACATTCCCTCCAACTACTGGCTTTTTGACTTGTGTGTTTCCCTTTATACTTTTTGCCCCTCTTCACTACATAGCCAATTTTTGTCATTCTGGCTTATGTTACAATCTTTTCTGCTTTTATACCTGCAATACATTAATTACAGACTCTTGCCACTACAGACATTTCTCCTTACATACATCTTTTCCACTCTTTAACTTTACAGACACAAGCACATAACGCAGACTCATCCACTACACTTATATTACAGACACATAACACTATTCCTGCCCCACCAATATTACAGCATATGCACCTCCTCTTTATTCCAGCTGGCCACTTTTTCCTCCCCTCAAGACTAGGGAGTTCTTGCGTTGCTATTTTGGCTTCCACCTGTAATTGGTTCAAGAGCTACAAAATAGAAAAATTAGTAGCTTAATATATCACATAACTTTTAATTTCAATTTGCCTTTTGCATTGATTATAATCTAATCCTTATTTCTTCAAACTCTAATATATGGAAATCCTATCTTGTCTAGATTTATTAAGCCTTTATACCTATCGAAAATATTTTTCTAATCAAACTTCTGTGAGCCTTTTCTCATACCTTCCTCTGCTAACTTGTCTTCCAACGCATTGGCCTCTATATATATGTGAACTATTTCACCTTTAACCTCCATAATGAATGTCTTTATTTTTTTTGATATCCTCTTCTAGCTTCCATAACTATATTTTACCTTGCACTAAATCCACTAGTAGAGTTGAGTCCACCTAAATTTGAATATTTATGAACTCATTTTCTTTGCAAATCTGCAAACCCTTGTATAATGCCATTATCTCTGAATGTAGTACTGATTCGGCTGTATCCTTCATTGTAAAGGCCCTCATTACTCTCTACCCTCCTCATTTCTTATTATTCCTCCTCCACCTATCATTCCCATCTTTCTCTTAAAACTCCCATCAGTGTTCAGAACTAGTACATTTTTTGGAGGTTTAATCCAGCTGACTATTTTAACAGTTGGAAATTTTCTGACAATTATAGAGAGGCCCCACATCTTTCTACTATTTTCATCTTGTTCATATCTTTTAGTTCATATTGGATTACATGTTGAGATGAAAAAAGTTTCTCTCTTAATTTCTTCTATTATATTTTTAGTATTCATTAGGATACCTTCATACCTATTTTTATTTCTAGCCTTCCATATACACCAAATTGGTATATGTAGAATATAATTTCTAATCCACTTTAGAACAGTGTTTTTTGTGTACCGTTGACCCCAACTTTTTAATCTATCTTTAAGTGTTCTTGTTCCTCTTTCTATATCTCCCTCTATTTCTAGTTTATCCCATAGCCTTGAGGCTATTTTTCCTGTTGAGAATAAATGCTCAGTACTCTCTATCTCTTTACTACAAAATGCACATCTAGAAGCTAAACTTATACACTTCTTCTGAATATTCTCATCTACCGGGATAGCATTTACAAGAAGTCTCTACATGAATAAATTTATTTTCTGTGGAATCTCCTTTGCCCATATTCTTTCAAAAATAACTCTTGATGGCCTTCTATTTTTTATCAGAGATTTGACACTTTTTACCATAAATCTTCCCTGCGCATTCAATGTCCATTTCCACCAACTGTTAGTCAATATAGCATAATTTTCAACAATATTTTTCTATTTACACACCAACTTCCAGCTTTTTGATGCATTTTTTGGATTAATAGGTTTTTTACCTAGACTATATCTAGCTCTAATATAATCTGCCCAGAGGCTTCCATTTTCTTTCAAACTCCACCAGTTTTTACATGCACAGGCTGTTGTTATGTCATTAAGAGCAGGGAGACCTAAACCAGCCTCTTCCTTCAGATAACATAAATCCTTCCATTTTTTCCAGTGTACCTTGTTTTTTCCTTCTTTTTTCCCCCATAAAAAATTTTCCATTTCTCTTTCAAGTTTTTTAACTATATTTTTGGTGGCTACATTAACAGTAATATATGCATGAGGGAGCTTTGTAGGACATGCATTATTAGAGTGATTCTTCCTGTCATACTTAATATATTCTATTTCCATTATGCAATATTTTGTCTTATCTTATTGACTAGAAATGCTAAATATTCCTGCTTCACCCTCCCCTCATAAATCGGGCATCCTAAATATATTATTGCTTCTTTATTATGAACAAAGCCGGTGATTCTATTAATTTTTTGAGCTATAGATTATGATGCTCTCTTTGCTAAAATAAATTGACATTTTTATTCAATATTTGTCTTATTTCCTCTTCTAGTGTTTGCATTTGCCTCATCATATTTTTCATAGACCGACTACTAGCATTTGTAAATATGATAACATCATCTGCATATGCCAAGCAACTCACAGTTGGTGTATGCCTTGGGTGTTTAAATGCAAAAAAGTTTCCCTTTCGCACTTCTTCTTTTAAATTTACTATAAATAGCTCTAAATATATGTTAAATAAGGATGGCGAGAGGGGATCACCTTGTCTGAAGCCTCTTACTAGTTTGAATTACCATCTGCCTGACCATTAACCAAAATTTTAACCCACGCACTTGAAACACATCTATACATAAGGTCTATCCAAAATTCCGAGAAACCTATTCTTCTCATTACATAACATAATATGTTCTATTTCACTCTATCAAATGCTTTTGATAGATCTAATTTCAAGATTATATTCCCGCCTCTCATTTTCACTCCTATTTTCCTCATCATTTCTGATGCTAGATTGATGTTTTCCATCATCAATTTATTTTTTACAAACCCTTTTTGTTCCACTGAAATGATGTTGGGAAGGATTTTACAAAGTCTAATTTGCAATACTTTAGTTAAAGTCTTGAATATTGTGTTACATATACTAATTGGTCTATAATCCTCTCCCCTTTGTGGATTTTCTTTTTTAGGTATTAAAATAATAAATGAGCTAGCCCATGATTTTGTAATATCTGTGCCAGAGAAAATTCAAGCTATGGATGCTACCAATTCAGATTTGATGATATCCCAGCTATGTTGGAAAAATCCATTATTCCAACCATCTGGTCCTGGCACACTATCTTTATTGGCACTGCATATTACTTCTCTAACCTCTTCTTCCCTCGAAATATCTTCTAATAATTTATTATCCTCTTCCATGACTCTTTTCTCAATATTTCCCATTAGTGAATGTCCTTTAACTATATACTGACCACATAAATAACTTTTAAAATAGTTTTCTAATTCGTTTTTTATTTTTCTCTCCTCTTCTATCCATTTTTCATTCGTAGCTCTTATTCCTTTTATTTTATTTTTTGGTATTTTTATTTTTGACGTAGCATTAAAAAATTTTGTATTCTTGTCCCCCTCTTTTAACCACTTAACTTTCGCTCTTTGTTTCCAAAAAACTTTTTCCATATGCATTCTAAGCCTCAATTCCACTTTAGCTTTACTCACTTCTATTCTCACTTCATCATTTGGTTTCTCTTCATATTCTATTTCTAATGCAGCCACTTTTTGTTCAGCTTCCTCCACTTTTTTAGTGACATTTCCAAACACTTCTTTATTCCATTTATTTAACACTATTCGTAATCTACTCAATTTTTGAGCCAGGATTTGCATAGGATTACCCGATACCAATTTTTCCCATGCCTCTTTTACAACCCTATCATAATCCTTATGCATTCCCCACATGTTTTATAATTTAAAGCCTATGCTCCGTCCTTCACTCTTTTGTAGTGTCAGCAGGAGTGGGCTATGATTCGAGCAAGTTCTATTTAAATGTTTCACTTTTATTCCACCTATTTTATCCAGCCATTGAGGATTATAGAAAACCCTATCCAGCCTGGACCAAATTATGCCTCTTTTTTTCTAGTTGTTACACCATGTGTATTTAGATCCTAAATAATCTATCTCCAAGAGATTAGCCTTGGCAATGGCCTCATTAAATTGTGCTATTACCTTCGAATCAGGAGGTCTTCATTCTCTTTTTTTATTAATGTTCTAATCGCATTAAAGTCTCCTCCAATTATCCATGGTGACTTTATCACTGCTATATTTTCCATCTCTTGCCACAAATCTTTCCTTCTTTCCTTCGTATTTGTTGCATATACCATTGAAAATATTGATTGTATTTGTTTTTTTAATTTAAAACTGATTATTTGTTCAACTTCTGCCAGTATTTCTATTTCTGCAGGTTCGCTCCACATAATTCATATTTTACTATTGCAATTTGAAAATGCCTTATCTAAACCAATCCTAATTCTATACTTCTCCAAGTGGGTCTTATCCAACATTAGTTCTGCTAAGACGACTAATTTTAATTTATGAATTTTTATTAGGTTTCTAATTCTATTTATTTTTGGGGTGTTTGATACCCCTCTTATATTCCAATATAACGTATTAATCATTTCTATGTGTCTCTTGCCTCCTCTCTAGTGATACATTTATTATCATATTTTATATTCTTATATTTTTTGATGTTTCTTGATGTCTTACTTGAACTAGGCGGGGCTTGTCCTAATTTTTTTAAGGAGATTCATCTTTTTTAAACTTCTTCCCATTTCACTTATCTCTACCAATGCCGTCTGCCTATCTTGCGGAACACTCTTTGGAATTTTTTGTATTTTTAAATCAACTTGTGAGCTCAACATTCTGCTTATTATCTCCCTTCTTGTAAAGATTAATCGACCAGCTTTTCACCTCCAATTCCTTTTCCGACAAGAGATCATCCTCCTCCCAATTATGTTCATTTATATTTCCAACTAGTTCTACTTCTCCTCTCTTTGCCTTTCTCCTATCTTTAGAACATTTTCCTCTTCCTCCTTTCTTCCCCTCTCCCCCTACCTTTTCGGCTATCTTTCCCACATCCTCTAACCATTTTTTAATTTCTTTCCGTGTGTTCCTTCCTAATGCCCTTCTTTTCCTTGGTTATTCCTCTTCCTTCATCTCCCATCCTTCTTCGACTATGTTTTTCATATCCTCACTAATCTCCTCTTTTCTACTTCCTAACTCCTCTTCCTCTCTCATTTCTAGCCCATTGTTTTCTTCACTACTCTCTTCTTTTCCACCCCCATCTCTCATGCTCTCTCTTTCTTTATCCTTTGTGCTTTTTCTCTCCTCTCTTGCCTCTCTTTTCTCCCTCCCTCCAACCTCTATCTTCTGATTTTCTGCCACCTCCTCTACCCTCACTGCCTTATTCCAGCCACTATCTAAATCTCCTATATCTCCTATACTTCCCTATTTTTCTTACCCATTCCTCTCTGCCTCTCCTAACTTCTTTACCGAGTGGCTTTATTATCTTCCTTCCTATCATGCAATCATCAAAGCCGTGTCCTAATTTAAGACAATTAATACAATACTTTGGCATATTCTCTGGAATGACTATTTGCCAGAAGCCATTAGAGAAGTCAGTGCTTATCCACACTCTATTCAGGGGAAGAGATTTGAGGTTTACCTCAAAACATATTCTAGCCACACTCGGCCTAGTCATGTAGGCAATGGCTTCGTCCATTAACCATGGAGTCTCAAAACAAAGAGCAACAAAAAACAGAGATTTCTTGTTGAGAAGAGGAAGAGGTAACTTTTTAAAATTAAACCATACCAGTGATTGGGAGGACTCCTCCAATGGAGAGAACTCGGGCATCCACCTAAATACCCTCATAGGATATCTCGCAACACTCCACGTACCTCTTAACCATATCCTAAGGAAGTCATCCACCTTTTTAAACTATAGAAATGAATGATTGTCGTCAAAGTTGGCAACTTTTACTCTTTAAACCATATCCACGTGAAAATTTTTTTTAGGGTGAGTTTGAAAGGAGCAGCAAGCATCTTCATCTCCTCTTGCGAAAAAATTATTGTGGGTTCGCCTTCTTTTGTGTCAAAAACTAGACACAGAGTCGCGGGTTCATTAGTAATGGAGGATAAGAATTTTTTTTATTGAAAATAGAATTGTTTATCTACATTTTGGCTTCAAATTAAGCTTTTTTGCTCAAGAATGGAGTATTCTCACTCTAGAAATCTTATTTTCTCTCTCTATAAGTTGAGAGATTTTTTTCAAAAAAAGAATTCTATTTCTTCTTCTTCTTTCATATTCTTCTTATTCTCCTTATTCTTCTTATTTTTCGTATTCTTTTTATTCTTCTTATTCTTTTTATTCTTCTTATTATTTTATTTTTCTTATTCTTATTATTCTTCTTATTCTTCTTTTCATCTTATACTTCATAGTCTTCTTTTTCTTCTTTTTCTTCTTATTCTTATTTTTCTTCTTATTTTTCTTTTTCTTATTATTCTTATTATTCTTATTCTTCTTATTCTTTTTATTCTTCTTATTCTTCTTATTCTTCTTATTTTTTTATTCTTCTTATTCTTCTTATTCTTCTTATTCTTCTTATTCTTCTTATTCTTCTTATTCTTCTTATTTTTTTTATTCTTCTTATTCTTCATATTCTTTTTATTCTTCTTATTCTTATTATTCTTCTTATTCTTCTTAATTTTTTTATTCTTATTCTTCTTATTCTTCTTATTCTTCTATTTTTCTTAGTCTTCTTATTCTTATTCTTATTCTTATTCTTCTTATACTTCTTATTTTTATTATTCTTCTTATTCTTTTTAATCTTATTATTCTTCTTAATCTTCTTATTCTTCTTATTCTTCTTATTCTTATTCTTCTTTTTATTCTTCTTATTCTTCTTATTCTTTTTATTATTCTTATTCTTCTTATTTTTCGTATTCTTCTTATTCTTTTTATACTTCTTATTATTTTATTTTTCTTATTCTTCTTATTCTTCATATTCTTTATATTATTCTTATTCTTTATATTCATTTAATTCTTCTTATTCTTCTTATTCTTCCTATTCTTTTTATATTTCTTATTCTTGTTATTCATCTTATTCTTATTATTTTTTTTATTCTTCTAATTCTTCTTATTCTTCTTATTCTTCGTATTATTCTTATTATTCTTATTATTCTTATTATTCTTATTCTTCTTATTCTTCTTATTCTTCATATTATTCTTATTCTTCTTATTCTTCTTATTCTTTTAATTCTTCTAACTCTTTTTTTTTTGCAAAAGTTTGTTTTATTAATATAAGCCCTCTCTTTTGGTGTAGGAATACCATTTTTACAATCTAGAGCTATCCTTTTCCCTTTTACACCCTTTGAAATTAAAAGTGATACACATCTCATAACACTATTTATCTTATTTCTAAATTCCTCATTCCACCTAGTTTTTTGCCTAATGCTGTCTTTCTTTCTGTTTATAAATTTTTTTTTCTGCTTCCCTTGTAATTTGTAGGTTCCTTTCACAAATGTAGTCCCCTTCTCTATTTTTGCAAAATTTTGGTAGCCTTTATCTCCATTCTTTCTTTCTCCATTCTGTTGAACATTTATTCCTCATTCCACTTTGTATCCTTTTTATCTCTCCTTTTGGGAATAATATTTGGCAGCCTCTCTGCTTTTTCCCTTGTACCTTTCCTTTTCTTCCTTCTGTAATCCATGCTTGACCCAGAAAAATAGACAATGTCCATGTCTACTGATATCTGCCCACGGAAGAACCATCCTTTCTGGCTCAGACTTCCTAACCCTACATTCAATTCAGCATAGAGAGAACATGTTTCTATTACAACCCATAACCCCATTTACATCCTTGTGCTATTACACCTTTAAACATAAAATAGGAAATGCAGCTCTTTTATTAGAAACTTTATCCATCTTCATGCTTATTTAGCTTATCCAGCTTTTAATGTTTAGCTTTCTCCCTTCATCACAGGCTAAAATAGAAAACATCTATACTTTGTAGTCCCTGGACTTAATTACAACATAGTCTAGGATATACATTCCTACAAATTACTACATTTTTATGTAGGATATATATTCAAAGCCAATGTAATTATCAGAGTTTTATGCACCATTTTTCTACACTACAAATATGCATATTTATGAATCCTTCACAGCTTTGTCCACTGCATTTTTGTTGCCCCTTTGCCTAGTATTTACATTTGCCTTTATATATATTTGTAGTTTCTGCATTTTAAAATATATAAAAATTGTCCTACTTAATGTGACTGAATAGTTGCCAAACCAAGCAGAGCCAGTATAGACCACACATGACCGGGGAGAATAGAATTCGCTACTGCTTATGAATTCTAATATACGGAGATTCTACTTTATCTAGAGTAATTAGACCATTATATTTTCCCAGAATATTAGTTTCCTCAAACTCTTGAATTCCTTTCTTCATACCTTCTCTGGCTAATTTATCTGCTACAACATTGGCTTCCCTATATATATGCTTAGTTTCTCCTCTCAAGTTAGATAAGAGACTTCTAATTAACTTTATTGTTCTTCATATTTCCACATATCTATGTTATTCATGACTATATTCACCAGTAAACTCGAATCTACCTATACTTTTATGTTAATATAAGAATTTTCCTTACATATTTTAAGCCCTTTGAGTAAGGCTAAAATTTCAGCATGCAAAGCTGAGGATGCTTTTATTTTCATAGTATAGGCTGTTATAACACTGCCTTGCTCGTTTCTCATCACCCTTCCTCCCCCTGCCTCTCCTATATCCCTATTAAAACTACGATCTATATTTAAAGCAAGACTTCCCCTCAGAGGCTTTTTCCAACTCACCACTCTAACCTCAAGGATTTTTACTTTAATTGCATGTAATCCCCAAAACCTTCTCTTCTCATCTTCGATTTTCCTATTTTTATGTTTTAATGGAAATCCTACTAAGATCCATGAACAATCTTTTTTGATTTCCTCTATTATGTGCTTAGCATGCATTTTAATATTTCTTTTCCTAGCTTTCCACAGATTCCATACTATGATGTGCAGAATGTAATCCCTTAACTAATTACATTCCTTATTCTTGTACGACTTTTCTTCCATCTCATTAGTCTTTTGTTAATATCTTGTAGTATGTTGCTTACTTGTGACACTATTCCAAAAAGTTCCAGACTTCCACCGCTATATTTCCTATAGAAAAAAAGTGGTTTACACTTTCTATGTTAGCACAACAACATTCACACCTAGAAGCTAATTTTATCCCCTTCAACTGAATATTCGAGTCCATGGGAATCGCTTTCGATAAAAGCTTCCACATGAATACATTCATTTTTTGTGGGATTTCTTTCAACCAGGCTTCCCTAAAGACCTCTTGACTTATTTTTTTCTTTTTTTACTAAAATCTTTTTACTTTAAGTGTCAATTTCCCTGTGGATTTGGTGTCCATCTCCATACATTATTTATAAGCGAGCTTTTCTCTCAACTAATTCTTTTTGTTTAATCATCATGTTCCAAATTCTAGATACTTTTTTAGGGTTCCTACATATATTTTTTTCTGAACCATATCTAGCTTTCATATAAGTCACCCACAGACTACTATCTGTTTAAGCCTCCACTAGTTCTTACATGCCCATGCCTTAGCCATATCATTTAATTTAATCAAGCCTAAACCTGCCTTCTCCTTTGAGCAGCATATGTCTTCCCATTTTGTCCAATGTAACTTATTTTTCCTAGTTTCTTACTCTATAGAAAGTTAGCCATTTCCTTCTCTAAGGTGTTCACGATCTTCTTTGGTGGCTGTAAGGACATTAAAATGTGTACTATAGTTCCTTGAAGAACATGTTTAATTAAAGTGATTCTTCCCGCCATATTTAACATATTCTCTTTCCACCTCACGATTTTCCCTCTTAATTTGTTCAATAAAAATGTTAAATATTATTCTTTCATTCTACCCTCGAATATAGTGCATCCCAGGTACATTAATGCCCCTTGATCTGCTCAAAGTCTGTAATTTTTTTTATTCTTTTAATTGTCCTTTCATGTGGTTTCCTTGAAACCACAAATTGATATTTATTTTTGTTAAGCTTGTTGTCCCATTTCTTCCTCTAATGTATCAAATAGCTTCATCATATCTTTAATGATTTGCTCCTTGCATTTGTAAAAAACAATTATATCATTCGCATAAGCTAGGCAAGCTTATAATCGGGGTATGTCTAGGTTGTTTATAATTGGAGATATTTCCCTCATTCATTTTATTTTTAAACTAGTTATCAATAATCTATGTATGTATTAAATAATAATGGAGATAAGTGTCCCCCTACCTAAGCCCCCTAACTAGCTTAAATTCATCACATGCCTCCCCATTAATTAGAATGTTAACCCATGCACTAGAGACATCTATACTTTAAATCTATTCAGAATTCCAAAAATCCTCATTTCCTCATCGTGTAGCATAAATATCTCATTCTACTCTGTCAAATGCTTTAGACACATCTAACATCATAATCACATTATGACCCCTAACATTGGCTCCTATTTCTTTTATGAGTTCTGCAGTTAAATTAATGTTTTTCATCATCAATATGTCTTTGATAAATCTTGCTCGTTCTACCAAAATGATGGAGGAAATTACCCTATTCAATCTACTTTGTAGGACATTTGTTAAAATTGTAAACACCGAATTGCAAAACCTTATAGGACGATAATCTTCACTTTTTTGTGGATTATTCTTCTTAGGTAACAAAACAATATATGAGCTGGCCCATGATTTTAAAATCTCTACTCCGACAAAGACCCAAGTAATCGCGGCTAATAGCTCCTTTTTATAATCTTCTAGGTTCATTGGAAGAAGCCATTATTCAATCCATCTAGACTCACTACACTGTCTTTATTCCCACTAAAGACCATAGATTTTTATTAACTCCTCACTTGGGCACTCTTCTAGTAGTTTGTTTTGTTCTTCAGATACTCTTTTGTTTATTTGTAGTAGTAAAGATTCGTTCCTTTGTTGGATGTGTCCACATAGATGACTTTTAAAACAATCTTCCAAAACTTTTCTAAGTTCACCTTCCTTGTCTATCCCCCTGCCCATGGTCCATTTTGATACTGTTTATTTCATGCCTTTGAATTTTATTTTCTCTCCACTGCATTTACTTGGTGTTACTGTTCCCTTTCCTTAAGCAACTTACTTTGGCCCTCTGTTTTAAAACATTTCTTCCAATTGCAGTGATAACTTTAATTCCATATTTTGCTTTATTTAACATAATTCTAGAGGACTCATCTTGATTATTTTTATTAAATATTTCTAATTTACTTACATTAGATTCTTTATCCTGAATGTCTTGTATATATTTTCAAATCTTTCTCTGTTCCATCTACCAAGTTCAAATCTCAGCCTGCATAATTTTGTAGCTAGTACCTGCATATCATTCCCATTTGTTGGTTTCTACCAAGAGTTTCCTACTACTTCATCAAACTCTTATATGCAAGCCCCACATGTTCTAAAATTTAAAACTTTTTTTCCTTTCCTCTTAATTTAAAACCTAAAAGGAGAGGGGGTTGTGATCCGAGCATATTCTGCTCAAATGTTCACTCCACCCCACCATATAAAACCATGATTTAATATTATAGAGAAATCGTCAAGTCTTGACCAGATCATTCCCCTATTTTTCTGGTTATTGTACCATGTAAAACTTGGTCCCATGTACTCAGCTTCCAAAAGGTTCATATTAGTAATTACTTCATTAAATTGTGCTATAACTAAAGGATCATGCAACTTTCCCCATTTTTTTCTCCTTAGCATTTCTAATAACATTAAAGTCCCCTCCTATAATCAATAAAGCATTTTTATCTACTATCTTTCCCATTTCCTCCATAGATCTTTCTGGTTTCTTTCGAGTTACTAACATACCACCACCGATATAATTGGACTATGTGTTATTCTTAATTTTAAAGTTAACCATTTGATCTGATCTTAAATTATTTTATAGCAATATTCTTTTTCCAAACAACAACCAAATCTTATCATTGTTATTAGAGAATGCCTTTTCTAGACCTACTTTCTTTTGTATATAATTCTAAAGATTCTTTATTAACCATAGGTTCCGCTATTGTTACTATTCGGATATTATGAAATTTTAATTAATTTTGTATCCTATTTATCGACAAAATATTTCCTATTCCTCTTATGTTCCAATATAGGCTTTTATACATCATTGGGTCTAGCATGTGCTCTTGTTGTGCATCTTGATGCATAATACATATTTAAATATTTTTTTCAATTTCTTGAGCATTTGTATGCTGTAGTCTTAGCCTGTTTATTCTTACCTACTTGTTTTAATTTGCTTACTTGGAAACTTGATAATTTTAATTCTTCTATCATGCTATCTCTATTATTCGAACAAACTTCCCATAGTTTTTGAGAAATCCAATTTAAAATCAGCTTGTGTCAAAACCAGTCTAGATTTTGTATTTTTTTTGCCTTCCATGATTGGTTAGCTTTTAGCCTCGGTTCCCTCCTCTGGAGAGGAGGTCCTCCCCATTGAAATTTATTATTTCATTTTCAAGTTCTAATTTTGCTGTATTTTTAAATTATCCTTCCAAAAACCCTTACCCTCCCTGCCCTCTCCTTCCTTGGCCCCCACTTTAGCCATTTCTTTGTTCCTATTAGCTTTCCTACTTTCCTTCTACACTATCTCTATCTTTCTCCCCTACCCCTAAATCTTTTTCTCTACTCCCACACCCCTTCTGCCTCCCTTTCCCCAATACGTCCACCCCTCTCCCCACTCTCTGCTGCCAGCATCTCCTATTGCCTTCCCCCTCCCTCCTAGTCATCCTCTCCTTTCCCCAGCCCTTCCTTTATGCCCTCTTCCTTCCCCCAACTCTTTCCTTCCTCCAACCCCTTACTGCTAGAGTCTTTCAGCCCCACCTCTGCCCTTATCTCTTCTGTCCTATTTATCCTTATGTCTATTTTTTTCACATATTTTCCAGCACTTCCCTCAAATCTATTCTACCTATTTCACTTGCCACCGCCCACTTTTTAACAATACAATTCAAAGTTGAATGACCCAGTTTCTTACAATTTAAGCAATAATGAAAAAGATTTTCAGCACATACCTCCTGCCAATGTCCACTACCTACCCGCACTCTTTTCGGGATAGGGGTAGAAACACCCAGCTTCTCGATATCCTCCTTCAAGAAACACACTACAGGCACCTCTTCCTTTAAGCAAAAACACTGGATTAAGCATATCGGCCTCCTTATTAACCGAAGAAAAACTTCTTTTATTAAATATATTAAACATGGGATATTGAGAGCTTCAACAATGGAGTTTCTCTCTCTACGAAATCTGCTTTCTCTCTCTAGAATTGAGAGAGAAGAAAATGCTTTTTTAATTCTTCTTATTCTTTTTATTTTTATTATTCTTTTTATATTATTCTTATTTTTATTATTCTTTTTATTTTTATTATTCTTTTTTAATTCTTCCTTTTATTCTATTCTTCTATTTTTCTTATTCTTCTTATTCTTCTTATTATTTTTAATTATTTTTATTTTTCTTATTCTTTTTATTCTTCTTATTCTTTTTATTCTTCTTATTCTTTTTATTATTATTCTTCTTCTTATTTTTCTTTTTCTTCTTTTTTCTTTTTCTTCTTATATTTCTTATCCTTCTTATTCTTTTTTCTCTTCTTTTCTTCTTTTTCTTTTTTTTCTTCTTTTTATTCTTATTTTTTTTTCTTATTATTCTCTTCTTATTATTCTTCTTATTCTTATTATTCTACTTATTCTTCTTATACTTCTTATACTTCTTATTCTTATTATTCTTATTATTCTTCTTAATCTTCTTATTCTTCTTATTCTTCTTATTCTTCTTATTCTTCTTATTCTTCTTATTCTTCTTATTCTTCTTATACTTCTTATACTTCTTATACTTCTTATTCTTCTTATTCTTCTTATCTTTTTAATCTTCTTATTCTTCTATTCTTTTTCTTTCATCTTATTCTTTATATTCTTCTAATTTTTTAATTCTTCTATTCTTCATATTCTTCATATTCTTCATATTCTTCATATTCTTCATATTCTTTCAGATACTTCTTATTCTTCTTATTCTTCTTATTCTTCTAATACATCTTATTCTTATTATTTCCTTATTCTTCTTATTCTTCTTATTCTTCTTATAACGTCTTTATTCTTATTATTCTATCCTTATTTTTTTATTCTTCCTATTCTTTCATAATCTTATTATTCTTCTATTCTTCCTATTCTTCTTATTTATCTTATTTTTCTTATTTTATTATTATTATTATTCTTTCTTCTTATTCTTCTTATTCTTCTTTTTCTTCTTATTCTCTTATCCTTCTTATTCTTCTTATTCTTCATTTTCTTCTTATTCTTCTTATATCCTTCTTATTCTTCTTATTCTTTTATTCTATTTATTGTTCTAATATTATTACTCTTTTATTATTCTTATACTTCTTATTCTTCTTATTATTCTTATTATCTTTATACTTCTTATACTTCTTATTCTGTTTATTCTTCTTAATCTCCTTATTCTTCCTATTATTCTTAATTTTCTTATTCTTCTTATTCTTCTTATTCTTTTTACTCTTCTTTTTCTTCTTATTCTTTTATTTCTTCTTATTCTTTATATTCTTCTTATTGTTCTTATTATTCTTATTATTCATATTATTTTTATTATTCATATTCTTCTTATTCTTAAATTTTTATTTTTTCTTCTTATTCTTCTTATTCTTTATTTTCTTATTCTCTTTATTATCTTATTTTCTTATTTTTCTTATTCTTTTATTCTTCTTATTCTTCATATTCTTATTTTCTTCTTATTTATTTTACTATACTTATTCTTATTATACTTCTTTTTCTTATCATTCTTCTTATTCTTCCTATTCTTCTTAATCTTTTATTCTTATTCTTCTTGTTCTTCTTGTTCTTGTTCTTCGTTCTTCTTGTTCTTCTTGTTCTTCTTGTTCTTCTTGTTCTTCTTGTTCTTTTTTGTTCTTCTTATTCTTCTTGTTCTTCTTGTTCTTCTTGTTCTTTTTTTCTTCTTATTCTTCTTATTCTTCTTATTCTTTTTATTCTTCTTATTCTTATTTCTCTTCTTCTTCTTCATATACACCTTATTCTTATTCTTCTTCTTATTCTTCTTCTTATTCTTCTTAATCTTTTATTCTTCTTATACTTCTTATTCTTCTATTCTTCTTATTCTTATTATTCTTTTTCTTCTTATTCTTCTTATTCTATTTATTCTTCTTTTCTTCTTATTCTTCATATACTTCATATACTTCATATACTTCATATACTTCATATACTTCATATACTTCATATTCTTCTTTTTTTAAGGCTTTATTTTATTATAATAGCCATCTCTTTTGGCGGAGGAATACCATTTTTATAAACTAAAATCTACCCTTTCCCCTTTAACACCCTTTCTCAATGTAAATACAAATAACAATTAAATACTTCACAATTTTAGTTTCTTCATTGGGCCATGCTTTATGCAAAATTTTGTTGAATTTCAAGGCTGCAATAATCTATTTTTCTCTCTTTCTCGTGCCCTCCTCAACTCCTACCTTTCTTGAGCTTATCCAAGATCTACCCTTTAGTCATGCTTCCTTACTTAGCAATGCTCCTGCTGAAGCTTGACAAAAAACACTACTACCACATACACTTAACAAACTCTCACACAACAGACTGCTTAACAGACCCCACTTACCTGACCTTTCTAAATCATGACAGACTACTTATCCTTTAGACTACATTCCCCTTAACAGACTATTTTAGTTTCTTCATTCAAACATTTAACAGACACTTATACCCTAAATTCCTAACTAATTTTTTGTACTTCAATCTTCATTCAGTGCCTAGCATTTTGCTTACCTCCATTCTTAGCTTGCTCCTTAAGTAAATGAATCTGCAAAACAATAACAAGCATCCTTCCATTCTATATCTTTCATTACCTCCTATCCTATATGACTAGCCGATGCAGCTTGTTTGCTCTGCCACAATTATAATGGTAGTTTGCAACAAATAGTTGTGCCCTATTGACCTCCTCAGTAAGAACCTGCAAAATAGATTCCAGGAACTACAAATATAATCCACTATCCCCAGAGCTATGCCACTCCACTGTAAGCATAATGATAGTTTGTAGCAAAAAACTGTGCCTTCTTGCCCTCCTCAGCAAAACCTACAAAATAGATTGCCGCAAATAGTTGTGCCCTTTTTTTATGCAGTCTATCTCTTCATAGTCCCCTCAGGACCGGGGGGGGGGGGGGGGGGGGGGGGGCTCTTGAATGACTTTTCTGCATATATTAATCACTACAAATAAACAAGTTAAAAAAACCAAGAATTAAATATTTCCACCTAGCTTCAACTTATTCGTTCTAAATCTTTAATTTTTTTGAACTCTAATATAATAAAAACTTATTTTATCTAAATTAATTAATCCTTTGAATTTATTCTAAATATTTAACACAGTCAAATTTTTGTGCTCCTTTATCTCTACCTCCAATAGCTAATTTATCAGCCACGTCATTTACCACCCAAAAATGTGTGTGATATTACCATTTAATTCTTCTATTAAACTTTTAATTTTATTAATGTCATCTTCAAACTTCCATAAATCTAATTTATCTTTCACTAAATCAACTAACAGGCTCAAATCTACCTGAACTCAAATATTTAAAAAGTTAGTTTCTTTACAAATTGTCACTCCTTTGTATAATGCTTTAATTTCAACGTGCAAGGCTGTGGAGGGCATGCCCCCCCCATTGTGAATGCTTTGATTACAGTTCCCTCTTATTTTCTAATCACACCTCTTCCACTTGTTACTCTCATATCCCTCTTAAAGCTCCCATCTATGTTTAAAACTAAACCTCCTTGAGGGGGATTTATCCAGCTGATAACTCTTATTGCTGGCATTTTCTTAACATGTGTAGAGAGACCCCAAGTTACTTCATGTTCCCATCTTGTCCTATACTACTAAAGTTATCAGATTATTGGCCGAAAAAATGTACTTTCATTTTTAATTTCTTCTAATATGTTTATGGCATTCATCAAAGCACCGTCGAACCTACTTCTTTTTCTGGACTACCATAAGCACCAAACTGTGATATGCAAAATGTAATTTCTTATCCATTTTAAAATCTTATTTTTAGTATAACTATCCCTCCATTTTTTAACCACTCTTCAAGTGATGTTGTATTAGCTTTTATGTCCACATTCATTTCTAATTTATTCCATATTTACGAGCTATTTTTCCTGTTGAAAAAAGATGATCCATGTTTTCTATATCTTGACTATAGCATTCGCATCTGGATGCTAATCTTATGCCTTTCCTTTGAATATTCTCATCGAGAGAAATCCCATTTGAGAGAAGTTTCCACATGAACACATTCATTTTTTGCGAGAGCACCTTTGTCCATGTTCTTTCAAAAATATATTGTAGAGGTTTTTTATTTCTAACAAGCTCTTTAGCACTTTTTAGCGTAAATTTTCCTTGTGGGTTCAGACATCATTTCCAACCGGAGCTTTTTAGTATCGTAGGCTTCTCCACAATGATTTGCTGCTTACACATCAGCTTTCTACTTTTTGTTTCCTTTTTTAGATTCTTGAATGCTTTATCACCCATGCTATATCTAGCTTTCATATATGCCACCCAAAGACTACCACTTTTATTATTTTTTAAACTCCTCCAATTTTTACGAGCCAAAGCTTTGCCTATATCATTCAATATATAGAAACCTAAACCACCTTCCTTCATCGGGAAATAGAGCTCTCCCCATCTTCTCCAATGGGTTTTATTTTTCCTTCCCTTTTACACCATAAAAAATTAGACATTTCTCTTCAAGCTTTGTAAGTTTGATTTTTGGTGATTGTAAAGCCATTAAAGTATATGCCAGTGTGCCTTGT
>JAREIK010002528.1:487609-558442 GCA_029783825.1 Sapria himalayana | reverse complement strand
TAATAATGTAGACAAATAATATTTAAATACATATAATTGATTGTATAATCAGTGCAAACCTATCAAATGCTTAAGATACTTTTGCATGTATAGATTTGATTTTATCACTAGCCAAATTATATAGTAGATATTTATCTTTCTATCTATTTATCTATCTATCTATCTAAATGTCTGCTAAAATAACACACTTCTGCATAAGATAATCGATGAAAAGTTAGGTTATAAAGCATACCTCAAATAAATAAGAAACTTTATAGCTGAAGGAATTCTCGCTTACTCTACTAAGGTTAGGATGTATCCATGTAAAGAGAGAGAGGAAAACTATGGAAAAGTTTGATGCTTGTTAGAGTTGTCACTATAGTCTCGACAACAAGTGAACACAGAATGGTAGTGTTTTGAAGTTTTAAAATTCCCAAAATAATTTATTTTCATTATCAAAATATTAATAAACAATAAAAAATATAAAACATAAACTCAGATTTTTATTATTATAAAATATTTTCAACAAGTTTATGTTCGTGTAGCAAGGTACAAATGAAAAACAAACATCTTATAATATTTAATTATCAAATTAATAAAACAATAAATATATAAATAAATTCAAAAATAATGTATAGCCTTATAACTAGAAAAAAAAACAAATGACAACAAAATTTGCAAACTTCATATTAAAAAGACACATATGAAAATATGATTGGTCTTTAGTCACTCTCCTAAAGTTATAAAATACTCTTTATGTTAAAAATATAATATATATATTTTATGTTTATAAATTTTTAAGAATTCATATCAATTTTTATAAAGATAATATGAAAAAATTTTAAAGGCTTAAAATTTCATATTATTTGACATAATTTATAATTTATAAAATTCTAAAAATTACTTAACGTTAGAAGATTATTAAAAAAAAGTTATATTTATTATTTTAATAAAGGCAGAATATAAAAAGCTAAAAGTAAAATCTTACTGAATTATTTAATTCTTATAAATTTTAGTAGGGGCAAACATCTATGTATTTATCTTTAATTATCAATTTATGTTCTTTTAAATTTTATGAAAAATTTAAATTTTATTTATAATTCATAATTTGAAATTATTTAGTCATAATATTTTAAAAAGTTTTCTATAATCAAAGAAGATATTGTTTTTAACTTTAAATAATATTAATATTTACTAGTGTATTTATTAATTCAAATATTTTTGTAAATATCTTTATTAAATCATACAATAAATTATTTTAGCTTTTTATTAAAAGAAATTTTAATTTATATTCATTTATTTTTTAAAATATCTTATAAATTATTATAATTATAGAATTAATTATTTAATGTTTTTAATACAAATATTTAAATTTCATAATTAAAAATTTTAAAAAAAATGTTTGTATAATTTATTAAAAATTTTATAATCATAAAATAGTTATTTTAGTCTTTATTAATGTAAATATTTTTTCGTATTAATATATATTTGAAATTATTATTTAAAATATCCTATTTTTATAATTATATGAGGAGAATGTATCTTTCAAGGATCGCTTAATTATAGACCATGAAATACCTTTAATATACAAAATTACATAAAATATTAAAACAAATAAAATGTTATAAAAAATTAATCTTTAAAGATTAGTGATAGATATTTTCACCAGCCTAAATAGCTAAGCAAAAATCTCTAGATAAAGGCATATATTTTGTGAAAATTATCATTTAAGGAATAATCACTTATAATTAAATATAAAATCATAAAAAAATTAAAATAATTATTTAGCGATGAATTTGTCTCGAAATAATTAGCTAGAGATGATCTATCGCTAAACCCATTGCTAAAATTGCTGCCATTCTTTACATGAAAATCTATCACAATATTAACCAAGAACAATTTTTAATCAAAAATTTCGATCACTAATCTATCAGAAATCCTTCGTAAATTTGTAATTCAAGGTAAAATAAAAAATCTTTTGCTATTATTTAGCAAATCCCTTGTGAATTACCTAGGGATAATTCCCTTGCTAAATTTACAAGCTAAATAGACATTTTTTTATAGTGATCTATATGTTTGTCTATCTATATATCTATCTGATAATCTATCTATATATCTATCTGATAATCTATCTATATATCTATCTATCTGTTTATCAATCTGTCTATCTATCTGTTTATCTATTTGTATATCTTATATATATATTTCTATCAATTAATCAATAAATCTAGCTATATAACTATTTGTCTCTCTATCTATCTTTCTATCAATCAATCAATCAATCTATCTATCTGTCTATCTATCTTTCTAGCAATTTATCTATCTATCTAACTATCAACCTATTAATTTATATATCTATCTTTTAATCTTTCTATCTATTTATCTGTCTATCTATTTGTCAATTTTTATGTCTATCTATTTTTCTATCTATCTATCCAACTATCTTTCTGTATATCTATTTAACTATATATCTATATATATATATATATATATATATATATATATATATATATATATATCTATTTGTATATGTATCTATCTATCAGTATATCTATATGTCTATCTATATAAATATTTGTCTGTTTATGTATGTATCTATCTATATATCTATATGTCTATCTATCTAAATATGTATCTTTCAAATATCTCTATATCTATCTATCTATCTAAATATGTATCTATCAAATATCTCTATATCTGTCTATCTACCCATCTAGTTATATATCTATTTGTCTATCTATATGTGTATCTATCTATCTATCTATATATCTGTCTATCTTTTTATATATCTATCTGTCTATCTATTTATCTATATATCTATTTATCGATCTATTTGTCTATTATCAATCTATCTATCTATTTGTCTATCTATCTATTTGTCAATCTATCTATCTACCAATCTATCTATCTAACTATCTGTATATTAATTTTTCTATCTATCTATAAATGTATCTATTATTTGTCGATCAATCTGTCTATCAATGTATCTATCAATATGTCTATCAACTTGAATATCTATAAGTCTATCTATCTATCTATCTATCTAATTATTTATCAATCCATCTATCTCTCTATCTATCCATCTATCTATAAGTCTATCTATACGTCTATCTTTTCGTCTATCTACATGTCTATCAATCAATCTATCTATCTATCTTTCTATCTATCTATTGATTTGCTTATAAATCTTCATATTGTTGTGTCTATCTATCGTTCTAACTATCAATCTATCTATCTATTTGTCTATCTATCTATCAATCTATATGTCTAACTATTGTTCTATCTTTATATCTATTTATTTGTTTATCTTTCTATCTATTTATTTATCTATCTTTTTATCTATCTATCAATTTATCTAGGTATCGATCTATCTATATATCAATCTGTCTATCTATTTGTAAATCTATCTATCTAACAATCTATCTATTAATATGTCTATCAATGTGTATATATATCTTTATAGCTATCTATCTATCTTGTGATATATATATATTTATTTGTCCATCTATATGTCAATCTATCTCTCTATCTATGTATTTATCTATCTATTTATCAATTTGAGCATCTATCTATCTATAAGTCTATTCATTTATCTATCTATATGTGTATCTATCTATCTTTCTATCTATATAACTATCTATCTAAATATATATCAATCTATCTCTCTCTAACTATCTTTCTATCTATCTCTCTATCTATCTCTCTACCTATCTATGTATCTCTCTATCAGCTTGTCTATCTATTTGTCTTCTATTTGTCTATCTATCTATTTATCTATATATATATATGTCAATCTATTTGTTTATCTATCAATCTATCTTTCTAAATCTCTAATTCTCTATCAATCAATCAATCTTTCTGTCTATTTATTCTCTATATAATTATCTATCCATTATTCTATATATCTATCTATCAATTTTTATATCTTTCTATCTATATATCTATCTATCTATTTGTTAATATAACTATCTATATATCTGTCTATGTAAATGTCTATCTATCTATCTATCTATCTTTCAATATATGTACCTAGTTACATATCAATCAATTAATCAATCTATTTGTCTATATGAAATAACTATTTTTCTATACAGATATATCATCCCTAGCTAAATTTTTTATAAATTTAGCTAGGGATGTGTACATATATCAATTTGTCAATCAATCTATTGATCAATATGACTATCAATCTATCTGTTTATTTGTCTATTTATCAATCAATCAATCAATAAATCAATATATCTCTATGTTTATATATATATCATTCTATCTATTTATCTATAGTTCTATCCATTTGTCTTTCAATCTCTTTATAAATTAATCTATCAATCTATCTATCAATCTGTCGATCAATTTGTCTATTTATCTATCTATCTATCTATTTATCTATTTATCTATCTATCTAACTAACTAACTATCTATCTATCTATTTGTCTGTCTATCTATCTATCTATATAACTATATATATATATATCAATCAATCTATCTATCTATCTATCTATCTTTCTATCTATCAATCTATGTATCAATTTGTCTATTAATTTGTTTATCAATCTGTCGATCAAATTGTCTTTCAATCAATCAATCTTTCTATGTATATTTATTTCTAGCTGTCTATTAATCTATCAATCAATCAATCTATCTATCTATATATCTATCAATCTATTTATGAATCTATCTATTAATCTGTTTATTAATTTTTCTATTAATCTATCTAACAATATGTATATCTTTCTATCGAACTTTCTATCTATCTATCTATCTATCTTCCAATCTATCTATCAAACTATATGTCAATCTATATTTCTATCTATCTTTATTTCTATTTATCTGTCATCTTTTATGTATATATTTATCTAATATCCTATCTATCTCTCTATCTATTTTTCTATCTATTTGTCTATCAATCTGCCTATTAATCTATTTAGCAATCAATCTATCAATGTCTATAAATCTATCTATCAATCAATCAAACATTTATGAATCAATATGTCTATCATTCTGTCTACAAATCTATTTATTTTTGTGTCTATTTATATATCTATCTATATATCTATCCATCTATCTATCTTTTTATATATCTATATCTCTATTTATTTATCTATTTGTCTTTTTAACTATCTATTTATCTATCTACACACCTATTTATCTATCAATCTTTCTATCAATTTGTCTATCTATCTCTCTATCAATCTATCTATCAATGTGCCAATCAAACAATCCATCTATGTGTCTTTCTAGCTATTTGTCTATCTATCTATCTATCTACTAGTTTAACTTCTATCTAACTATCAGATTAAATATCTCTCTATCTATATGTATATTTATCCATCTATTTATCTATCTATCTATTTATATATTTGTTTATCTATTTGTCTATCTGTCTATCTATTTATAAATCAAAATGTATATCTATCTATCTATGTATTTGTCTATCTGTGTAATAATCTATTTATCTATTTAACTATCTATTTATCTAACTATCAAACTCACTATCTATATGTGTATATATCTATTTATCTATCAATCTGTGTAACTATATATATATATATATATATCTTTCTATCATTATTTCTATCAATCTTTCTAGTGATCAATATGTTATCTATCTATCAATCTGTCAATCAATGAATTTATTTATCTATATATTTATTTTTTATCTTTCTATCTATCTGTCTAACTATCTATATCTATCTATCTTTTTATCTATCTATTTAGCTATCTGTATATCTATCTGCCTATGAAAATGTCTTCAAAACTATCATTCTAACTGTCTCCATATCTATCTATCTTACTATATGTCTATCTAACTTTCTATCTGTCTATCAATATGTCACTCTCTGTTTATCTATTATCTTTATATCTATATGTCTTTTTGTCTACCTATTTATTTTATTGTCTATCTATCCATCCATATATTTTTATATCTATATATTAGACTTTTTGTCTATTTGTAAATCTGTCTATATGCCTATCTATAGTCTATTAGTCTATTTGAATGTGTATATATATATATATATATATATATATATATATATCTCTTTCTATCGGTCTATCTATATGTTCTAACTTTATATCTATGTATTTATCGATTAACCAATCTTTCTGTCTATATATTTTTCGATCTTTCTATCTATCTAGATAACTATCTATCTATCTATCTTTCTTTCTTTTTGACTATGTACCAATCTATCTTTTTATTTGTCTGTCTAAATGCCTATCTTCATGTGTGTGTAGATATCTATCTATCAGTTTGTCTATCTATCTATTTGTATATTTTTCTATCTATCTATGTATCTATTTAATTTATATATATATATATATATATATATATGTTTATCTATATGTCTATATATCTGTCAATCTATCTACCTATCCATGTATCTATCAAGCTGTATATCTAGCTTTCTATCTATTTGTCTATCTATCTATTTCTTTTATCCCTATTTATTTTTCTATCTATCTTTCTACTATTTATATATCTATCTACATTTCAATCTGTCCATCAATTTATTGATCAATCTGTCTATCTATCTATTTATGTATATGTCTATCTATTTGTCAATCTATTTTTTATCTGTCTATTAATCTATCTATTTATGTATCTATAAATCTATCTATCAATTTATCTATCAATTTGTCTATTAAATAATCTATCTAACTATCTATCTTTTTGTATATATATTTGTATATCTATCTGCCTATCTATATGTCTATTTATTTATCAATCTATTTGATTATCTATATATCTATTTACCTGTCTACATTTCTCTCTATCTATATGTCTATCTCTATGTTTGTTTGTATGTCTGTCTATCTATCTATCTGTCTATCTGTCTATGTATCCATGTATCTATCTGTTTATCTATCAATCTATATATCTATCAATCTTTCTATCTATCGATTTATCAATTTTTTTATCTATTTATCTATCTATCTATCTATATATCTATCTTTAAATCTATCTCTCTATCTATCTATCTATCTAGCTTTCTATCTCAATATCTATCTATCTATATATCTCTCTATCTATCTATTTGTTTATCTATTTGTATATCTATTTGTCTATCAGTCTTCCTATATGTCTGTCTAGCTATTTGTCTGTCATTTTGCGTATTTATCTAATTGTCTATCTATTTGTCTATTTGTCTATGTATCTACCAATATATCTTTCTATCTATCTATCTTTCTTTCTATTTGTATTTCTATAAGTCTATATATATGTCTGTCATTCTTTCTAGTTATCATTCTTTATATCTATCAATCTATCTGTTTATCTTTCTCTCTATCTATTTGCCTATCTATATTTTATTTCTATCTTTTTATTTATCTATCTATACATCTATCTGGATATTAATCTATATAAATGTCTATCTATATAACTATATTTATATCAATCTATTTGTCTATCTATCTATTTGTCTATCCATGTATCAGTCTATCTATATGTCTATCTATCTCTCTATCTTTTTGTCTATTTATCATTCTATCTAATTGTCTATCCGCCTATCAAAATATCAGTCTTTCAATCTATCCATCAATCTGTCTATCAATCTATCGACCAATATGAATATCAATCTATCTTTTATTTGTGTATTTATCAATCAATCAATCAATCTAGCCGTGTCTATCTATCTATATATCAATCACTCAATCAATCTATCTATATTTCTATCAATTTATCTTTCAATCTCTATATAAATCAGTCTATCAATCTATATATCAATATGTTGATCAAAAATTGTATCTATCTATCGATTTATTTGTTTATCTATCTATCTAACTATCTAACTATCTATATTTATATCTATCTCTTTATCTATCATACAATATCTCTTTAAATCTATCTGTCTATCTATCTGTCTATCTATCTATCTATCTATTTGTATATCTATCTAACTATCTATTTGTCTATCTATCTATCATCTATCTAACTTTCTATATATATATATATATATCTATGTATCAATCTGTTTATTATTTTGTCTATAAATATGTCGATCAAATTATATTTCAATCAATCTATCTATCTATTTATGTTTATTTCTATCTGTCTATTAATCTATCTATCAATCAATCTATCTAACTATCGATCTATCATTATATCAATATACCTATCATTTTGTTTATAAATCTATCTATCAATCTTTTTTTAATATTTATTAATCTATCAATCAATCTGTATATCTTTCTATCTATCTATCTATCTATCAATCTATCAAACTATATGTCAATCTATGTGTCTTTCTATCTTTATTTCAATTTATCTGTCATTTTTTATGTATATATATATATCTAACATTCTATCTATCTCTCTATCTATTTTTCTATCTAATTGTATATCAATCTGCCTATTAATCTATTTATCAATCTATCCATCAATGTGTCTATAAATCAATCTAACAATTTATCTAACACTTGTGAACCAATTTGTCTATCAATTTTCTACAAATCAATCAATTAATCTGTCTATTTATATATCTTTCATCTATTTATATATTCATCTATCTTTCTTTCTATTTATCTATATCTCTATTTGTTTATCTATTTGTGTTTATATCTATCTATTTATCTATCTATCTATCCATCTATTTATCTATCTATTTATCCATCTATTTATCTATCTATCGATCTATAAATCTATCTGATCAATGTGTCAATCAAACAATCCATCTTTGTGTCTATCTAGCTATTTGTATATCTATCTATATATCTACTAGTTTAACTTCTATCTATCTATCTATCTGTTTAACTATCTCTCTATCTATCTATATATCTATGCATCTATTTATCTTTCTATCTATATATATATATATCTATTTATATATTTGTTTATCTATTTATCTATCTGTTTATCTATCAATTTATATATATAGACAGATAGACAGAAAGACGGATAGATTGATAGACTAATAGACATATAGATATAGTTATAAAAATAGATATTCAAATTGAACAATAGATAGATATGTAGAAAGATAAATAGATAGATAACATATAGATAGATTGAAAGATAGACAAAAAAACATATAGAGAGACGGACAAATAAACAGATATATAGATAGGGAGATAGATGGGTAGACAAAAAACAACAATAAGATAGTTAGATAGACAGATAGAAAATAGACAAATATATAGATAAACACATATAAACATAAAGACATAAAGTGACATATAAATAAATAAATAGATAGATAATTAGGCACTTATAAAATTAAATTGATAGACTTATATATATATATATACATATATATGAATTTATAGATTGATATATAGATAGATAGACTAATAGTCATATGTATAGACAGATATATAGATAGACAGAATGATAGATAAACAGACAGATAGATAGATAAATTGAAACATTAACAAATATACAAATAGATAGATAAATAGTTACATAGATTAATATATAGACATATAGACACATAAACAAATAGATAGTTAGAGAGACAGACATATAGATAGATAGACGGATACATATAAAATAGAAAGACAAATAGACAAATAGACAAATAGACAAATAGATATATTGACAGATAGATATATAGATAGATTGATAATAGATAGATTTAAAAATCAATAGATAAATAGATAGAAATATAAACATATAATCAGATAGACATATAGACAATTAGATAGATTGATAGATAGATACATAGACTTAATGACTAATAAACTCAAACATAGAAAAAGAGATAGGGACATAGCCAATAGACAAATAGACAGATCGATAGATAGACAGATAGACAAATAGATAGATACTAAAAAGATATATATATATATATATACATATAAATAGATAGACAAATAGATAGATAGACACAAAAATACATATATAGATAGTCAGATAGGTAGATAAACTATAATTGTTAGAAAAATCACATAGTTACATAGTTAGACAGATAGGCAAATAGGAAAATAGATATATAGATAGACAAAAAGATTTATTGATAGATAGAAAGACAGAAAGTTAGTTAGTTAGAAACATAGATACATAGACACATAGACACGTAGACACATAGACACATAGACATATAGACACAGATACATAGTAGCATAAACACATAGACACATAAAAATAGATAGATAAAGTGATACAAAGAGAGATAAACAGATAGATAGAAAATTAGACATATAGCTAGATAGATAGATATGAAAATAAAAAGATAGATAAATATACAGATAAACAAAAATATAGATAGAAGGATAGAAAGAAAGAAAGATATATACATAGATAGACAGATTGATTGATTGATATATTAATAGATAGATAGATAGATATACATAATGACTAATATATATATTAGATAGATAGTCATATAGATTGATATATATATATATATATACACACACACACACACAAATAGATAGATAGTTTGATAAATAGTTATATAGACAAATAGATAGATAGAAAAAACTCAGATAAATGGATAGGCAGATAGACAAATAGTAAGATAGATAAATAGTCAAATATATAGATAAGTAAATCGGGAGATTGGCAGATAGATATATATAGAGATTCACACACATATATAGTTAGATATATAGATAGATATATAGCTATATAGACAAATAGATAGTGAGATATATAGATTAAAAATTATAAAGATAGATAAAAAGATTAATAATTATATAAATAGATAGATAGCTTTAGTCACTAAATCCGTCACTATATCCCAGATTTAATTAACTAGAGAAGTTCCCTCGCTAAATCCATTGATATATTTAGGATTTTATTAGCCAGAAAAGTTAGATAACTAAAATCCATTACTATATTCACGAAGTAAATAGCTAGGGAAGTTTCGTCACTATATCAATTATGTAATTAGCAAAAAAAATTACATTTCTAAATCGATAGCTATATTTTCAAGTTGTAATTAGCTAGGAAAATTACGTCGCTAAAATCCATTACTATGTTTAGTATGTAATTAGCTAGGAAAATCCGTAGCTGAAAGTTGTCGCTATGTTACTGATATAATTAGCTAGAAAAATTTTGTCGCTAAATTTTTCGCTAAATTATAGATTTTAATAGCTAAGGAAATTCCGTCGCTAAAGCCATTGCTAATTTTTAGATTTTATTAGCTAGGGAAATTCCATCTCTAAATCATTTGCTAAATTCTAGATTTTATTAACAAGAGAAATTCCTAGCTAATTATAGATATAGTTATAAAGATAGATATTCAATTTGATGAATAGACAGATATGTAGTTAAATAGATAGATAGATAACATATAGATAGACAAAACGATTGACAAAGAAACATATAGAGAGATAGAAAAATAAAAAGATATATAGATAGGGAGATAGATGGATAGACAAAAAACAACCATAAGATAGTTAGATAGACAGATATAAAATAGACAGATATATAGATAGACATATATAAACATAAAGACATAAATTGACAAATAGATAAATAAATAGATAGATAATTATGCACTTATAAAATTAAATTGATAGATTAATATATATATATATACACACACACACACATAGATAAATTTATAGATTGATATATAGATAGATAGACTAATAGGCATATATATAGAAAGATATATAGATAGATAGACATATAGATAGATAAATTGAAACATAAACAAATATACAAATAGATAGATAGATAGTAACATAGATTAATATATAGACATATAAACACATAAACAAATAGATAGTTAGAGAGATAGACATATAGATAGATAGACGGATACATATAAAATAGATAGACAAATAGAGAAATAGATATATTGACAGATAGATATATAGATAGATTGACAATAGATAGATTTAAAAATCGATAGATAGACAGATAGAAAGATAAACATATAAACAGATACACATATAAAAATTAGATAGATTGATAGATAGATACATAGACTTATAGACTAATAAACTCAAACATAGAAAAAGAGATAGAGACATAGCCATTTAGATAAATAGACAGATCGATAGATAGACAGATAAACAAATAGTTAGATAACTAAAAAGATAGATAGATATATATATATATATATACATATAAATAGATAGACAAATAGATAGACAAATAGATAGATAGACACATAAATACATATATAGATAGTCAGATAGGTAGATAAACTAAGATTGTTAGAAAAATCAGATAGTTACATAGTTAGACAAATAGGCAAATAGGAAAATAGATATATAGATAGACAAAAAGATTTATTGATAGATAGAAAGACAAAAAGTTAGTTAGTTAGAAACATAGATACATAGACACATAGACACGTAGACACATAGACACATAGATACATAGACACATAGACACATAGTAACATAAACACATAGATACATAGACACGTTGACACATAGACACATAGACACATAAACATAGATAGATAAAGTGATACAAAGAGAGACAAACAAACAGATAGACAATTAGACATATAACTAGATAGACAGATATGAAAATAAAAAGATATATAGATATATATATAAACAAAAATATAGATGGGAGGATAGAAATAAAGATAGATAGATATATACATAGATAGACAGATTGATTGATTGATTGATATATTAATAGATAGATAGATATACAGATTGACTAATATATAGTTAGATAGATAATCAGATAGATTGATACACACACACACACACACACACACACACACAAATTGATAGATAGTTTGATAAATAGGTAGATAGACAAATAGATAGATAGAAAAAACTCAAATAGATGGATAGGCAGATAGACAAATAGTAGGATAGATTAATAGTCAAATATATAGATAAGTAAATCCGGAGATTGGTAGATAGATATATATAGAGATTCACACATATATATATAGTTAGATATATAGATAGATATATAGCTATATTGACAAATAGATAGTTAGTGAGATATATAGATTAAAAGATATAAAGATAGATAAAAAGATTAATAATTATATAAATAGATAGATAACTTAGTCACTAAATCCGTCGCTATATTCCAGATTTAATTAGCTATAGAAGTTCCCTCGCTAAATCCATTGATATATTTAGGATTTTTTTAGCCAGGGAAGTTACATCACTAAAATCCATTACTATATTCAGGAAGTAATTAGCTAGGGAAGTTTCGTCACTATATCAATTATGTAATTAGCAAAAAAAATTATATTTCTAAATCGATAGCTATATTTTCAAGTTGTAATTAACTAGGAAAATTACGTCACTAAAATCCATTACTATGTTTAGTATGTAATTAGCTAGGAAATTTCATAGCTGAATGTTGTCGTTATGTTACTGATGTAATTAGCTAGGAAAATTCTGTTGCTATATCCTTCGCTAAATTTTGGATTTTAATAGCTAATGAAATTCCGTCGCTAAAGCTGTTGCTAATTTTTAGATTTTATTAGCTAGGGAAATTCTGTCTCTAAATCCTTCGCTAAATTCTAGATTTTATTAACTAGAGAAATTCCATCGCTAAATTCTCCACTTTTCTTGAGTAGAATTTATGAAAATATTCTGTCGCCAATCTATAGCTATTCCGTTGCTAAATTCCCCACTTTTTTCTCAGGTGGAATTTACGAGATTATTCTATCACTAATCCATCGCTAATCCATTGCAAATTTTTATTTTAATGTAAAAACATAAATCCCTTGCTATTCCCTAGCTATTTCCTAGATAATCATTCGTAATTTAGCTAGGGATTAATCCCTAGCTAAAATTCCCTGGCTAAAATTCCCTAGCTAAATCAATATTTTCTTGTAGTGTAAATAGATAGATAGAAAATAGATAAATAGATTGATAGATAAATATATAATCAAATAGATAAATAGTGATAGATATATAGATATAGATATATATATATATATATATATATATATATATATATATATATATATAGACAAATATATAGATAAATTGATAGACAGATAGTTAGATAGTTAGATAGATAGATAAATAGAGAGATAGATAAATAAATTGATTTAAAGAAAGTTAGATATATAGATATATAGATTTATTAATATATAGATAAACTAATAGACAGATAGATAGATATGTAAATAGATAGATAAATGGATATCTTGATAAATAGACAAATAGATAGATAGTTAGATTGACAGATAAACATATAGATACATAGAGATATACATTGATAGATAGATATATAGACAGACAGATGGATGGATAAACCAAAAGATAGATAGACATATAGGCAAATAAATAGAAATATAATGATTTAGACTTATGGATATATAAATTTCTAGATAGACTAATATATAAATCTATAGATAAACAAATAGGCAGATAGATAGACATCCAAATAGGCAAATATTCTTATAAAAAGATATC
Source organism: Sapria himalayana (assembly GCA_029783825.1). NCBI lineage: Eukaryota > Viridiplantae > Streptophyta > Magnoliopsida > Malpighiales > Rafflesiaceae > Sapria > Sapria himalayana. Next base: position 544,162 of record JAREIK010002528.1, on the reverse strand, counting down.
AAATAGTTTGATACACCAAAAGATAGATATATAGATTGATTGATTAAAAGATAGATAAATAGATAGACAAATAGATAGTTGGATAGATAATTAGAACAAGACACATAGACTCATATACACATAGAAAGATAAATGCATAGACACATAGACAATTGTACATATAGAAAAATAGATTGATAGAGAAATAGACATATAAATAATTAGACAAATAGACATGCCGACAAATACATAGATAGACTGTTAGATAGATAGAAAAATAAAAAGATAGATTTATAGATAGATAAGAAAATAGAAAGATATATAAATATACATATAGATAGATAGACACACAGAAAGATTGATTGAAAGAATGACAACTAGATAGATAGACAGAGAAAGATTGATTGAAAGAATGACAACTAGACAGATAGACTAAAACATATATAGAAAGATAGATAGATAGATATAAAGATATATAGATAGATAGAATAATAGATTTAGAAATGAATAAATATTCTGATATATAGATAAATAGATAGATAGATAGACAAATAGGTCGATAAGAAAATATCTAGATTGAAACATATATAGATAGATAAACAATTAGACATATAAATAGATAGATAAATAAATAAACTATAGAAAGATTTATAAATAGATAGATAAATAGATTGATAGATAGATAAGTAATTAGATTTACAAATAGATAGAAAAATAAATAAACATATAGATATATAAATAGATAGTCATATAGCCAGATAAAAAGGTAGATTGATTGGTAGATAGATAGATAGAGAGATAGACAAATAATCATATTGATAGATATATAGATAGTCAGATATACACATAAATAGATAGATAGATAAATGGACAAATGGATAGATAAACATAAAAATATATTAAAAGATAAGTAGATATACAAATAGATAACTAGGCAGATAGAGAGATGGATAGATAGATAGAAAATAGATAAATAGATCGATAGATAGCTATATAATCATATAGTTAAATAGATAGATAGATATATATATATATATATAGACAGATAGTAAGATAGTCAAATACATAAATAAATAGAGATATAGATAGATAAATATATTTAAAGAGAGTTAGATATATAGATATATAGATTTATAAATATATAGATAAACTAATAGACACATAGATAGATATGTAGATAGATAGATAAATGAATAGCTTGATAAATAGACAAATAGATAGATAGCTAAGTAGTTAGATAGATAGTTGGATAGATTGATAGATAAACATATAGATAGATAGAGATATAGATAGACATATAAATATATAGACAGAAAGATAATTGATAAACCGAAAGATAGATTGACAAATAGATAGAAATATAGAGATTTAGTCATATAGATATATAAATATATAGATAAACTAATATATAGATCTATAGATAAACAAATAGATAGATAGATAGACGTCTAAATAGATAAATATTCTTATAAAAAGAAGTGAACTAGTTTGATAGACCAAAAGATAGGTATACAGATTGATTGATTGATTAACAGATAGAAAAATAGATAGACAAACAGATAAATAGATAGACATTTAGACACATAGACAAATACAAGGATAGACACATAGATAGTTGTTCATATAGACAAATAGATTGAAAGAGAAATAGACATATAGACCGATAGGCAAATAGACATACCGACAAATACACATATAGATAGTTAGATAGATATGAAAATAGAAAGATAGATTGATAGAGAGATAGGAAATTAGAGAGATAGATAGATTTACATAGAGACAGATAGACACACAGAAAGATAGATTGATAGAAAGAAAAATAGACAAATAGACTAAAACATATATAGAAACACATAGATATATAAAAAGATATAGATAGATAGAATAATAGATTTAGAAATAGATATATAGCAAATATACTCATAGTCAAATAGTAAATAGATAGATATACAAATAGGTCAATAGAAAAATATGTAGATTTACCCATATATAGATTGAAAATTAGATAATTAGACATATAAATAGATAGATAAACAAATAAAGTGATAAATAAATTTATAAATAGATGAATAGATAGATTGATAGATAGACAAGTAATTTGATTGACAAATAAATAGATAGGCAGATAGATAGAAAAAAAAATAAACATATAGATATTTAGACAGATAGTCATATAGACAAATAAATAGATTGATTGATTACTAGATAGGTAGATAGACAAATAGGAATATTGATAGATATACATATAGTCAGATATACACATATATTGATAGAGAGATAAATAGGAAAATGAATAGATAAACATATAAATATATTAACAGATAGGTAGATATACAAATAGATTGATTGACATATAGATAGAAAGAAAATTTGGTATTTAGATAGATAGATAGATAAATAGAAAGACATAGACAAATAGATTGATAAAAAAGAATATAAATATAAATATAGATTGACAGAGTGATAGATAGATAGATGAATAGATAGATAGAAAGATTGATTAGTAGATAGATATATAAATAGACATGTAGTTAGATAGATAGATAGCAAAAAAAATAGATAGATGGACACATAGTAATATAGATAGATTGACAAATAGATAGATAAACATATAGATACATAGATAGATCGACTCATATACAAATAGACAGATAGATTGATAGAAAAATAGACATATAAATAGATGGACAAATAGACAAATAAACAGATAGACAATTAGACAAATAGATAAATAGAATGGTAAACACAGACAAATAGATAAATAGAATGGTAAATACATAGACAAATATATAGATAGACAGAGAGATAAATAGGCATATAGATAAATAGGTAAATAGTAAAATAATCAAATAGATAGAGAGATATTGTAGATAGATAGACAAAAAGATGATAGAGAAATAGATAGAATGATACATATATTATTAGATATTTAGATAGATTGATTGAAAGAAAGATAGACAAATAGAATAAGAGATTTATAGACAAATAGACAGATAGATATAATAACATATAGATAGATAGATAGATTGTTAGACAGATAAATAGATAGATGAAATGACTAAAATATATGTATAGAATGACTGTTACTTAATTAGATAGAAAGATAGTTAGATAATTACAAACAAAGATAGATAGACATGAAATTATTTAGAGAAATATATAGATAGACAAATAGATGAATGTACATATATAATTATAGAAAGAAAAATAATTAGACAAATAGACAGATAGACTGATAGGGAGATAGATATATAGGAATATAGATAGATAGATAGATAGACAATTAGATAGAAATATAGACAGATCGATATATATTTTTTTTGACAGATAGATATTTAGAGTGATAGACTAATAGAAAACAAAAGAGATAGATATATAGTTAGATAGATTAATAGACAAATAGATAAATAGATAGATAAATTTACAAATTGACAGATAGATATATTAAAATATAGATATATAGATAGATAGATAGATAGATAGATACACAAATCAATAGATAGATAGATAGATAATTAGAAAAATAGATAGATAGATAGATAAAAATATAAAGAGAGATAGATAGATAAAAAGATGTATTTAAAATAGATAGATACTTACACACATAGAAAGAAAGATAGATAGACATATAGACAGATAGCTAGAAAGAAAGATAGATAGATAACAAAATATAATGATACATAAATAAAAAGATATATAGATAGACAAATAGATAATTAGTCAAATAGAGAGTGAGACAGATGGATAAATAGATAGAGATATAAACATATAGTTAAATAGATTTAGGTTTAAAAATCAAATATAGATAGATTAATTGATTGATTGATTGATTTATACATAGATAAACATATAGACAAGTTGACAAATATAAAGATAGAGAGATCGACACACAATAGATAGGAATAATAAAAGAAATACAAATAGATAGATAAACAGAGAAATATATAAATAGATAGATAGATAGATATATAAACAAATAGGTAGATATATAGATATATAAATATTGATATATAGATAGATAGATAGATAAAAAGATAGATAGATATATAGATAGATATGGACAAAAAACATATACACATACTAGATAGATAGATAGATGGATAGACTCATAGATAAATCATCTAATAGACAAAGATATAGATAGAAAGATTGACATATTAATAGATTGATAGATAGAAATTTATATTTAAATAGATAGACAGATAGACTAATAGATTGATAGACTTATAGAGAGATAGACATATAAACATATAGACATATAAACATATAGAATAATAGGCAAAAAGACATTTTGACTAAAAGACTGATAGATAGAAATATAGTTACATAGTTAGATAGAAAGATAGTAAAATAGATAAACTAATATATATATATATATATATATATATAAACATGCAATTATTTAGAGATATAGAAAGAAAGAAAATTAAATATATAGATAGAGATAACTATAGACAGATAAATAAATAGACAAATAAACAGATTGATATATAGGCATATATATATATATATATATATATATATATATATATATATATTGATTAATTGATTGATATATATATATATACAGATAGACATATAAATAGATAGATAGATAGCCAAATTGATAGATAGATAATATAGTGATAGACAAATAGACAACTAGAGAAAGAGATATAAATAGATAGATAGACAGATAGATAAAAAGATAGACAGATACACAAATATACAGATAGACTGATAGAGAGATAGATAAATATATAGACAGATAGATAGAAAGATAGTTAGATAGATAGACAGATAGATATATAACAAATAGACAGATAGATAGATAGATAGAAATATATAGTAGAAAGATAAATAAATAAATAAATAGATCGATAAACATATAAAAAGGTAGATAGATAGACAAATAGATAGATAGAAAGATTTAGAGATAGAGAAATATACAAATAGACATTTACACAAATCGACATATAGATAGATAGACATATATATAAATTGTCAGACAGACATATAGACACATAATGAATAAGACAGATAGATAGATTGAAAAATAGATTGATAGATAGATAACAAATAGACAGATAGAAAGATTGATAGATATATAGATATACATATACATAAATAGATATATAGATAAATAGAAAAAAAGGCATTTAGACAAATAGAATGATAGATAAATATATAGATATATTGATAGAAAAATATATACATAGACAGATAGACAGACAAATAAAAAGATAAATAGATAGAGCTAGATATATATTGATAATTAAATATATAGATAGTCAATTAGTAGATAGATATATAGATAGATAAAAAGATAGATAGATAGATAGACAAATATCTAAATAGACATATAGGGAGATAGTTAGATATCCAATTTTACAAATATACTTATAGGTAGATATACAGATATTTAGATAGATGGATTTAAAGATAAATAGATAGATAGATATTAGCTAGAGAGATAGACAGATATAGATACATAGACACATTGTCAAATAGACAAATAGACACATTGAAAAATAAACTGATAATTAGATACAAAGATAAATAGACAAACATAAGAATAGTTTGACAAATAGGTAGATTGACAGATAGACACAAAGAAAGTTGGAAAAATAAAGAGATAGAAAGAGTGATAGATAAGAAAATGGAGAGCTATACTAATATACAAATAAAAAGACAAACAGACAGACAGATAGATAGGTAGATCGGTAGATGGACTGATAGTCTGATAGATAGATTGACATATAAATAGTTAGATAAATAGTTTGATATATTCATAGACAAATAGAAAGCTATATAGATAGATAGATAGACACATATTTAGATAGACATATAGACAAATAGAAAGATAGATGGACAAATAAATAGATAAACAGATAGATAGATAGATAGATAGATATATAGATAGATACAGAGATAGATAAATTGATATATAGCTTGATAGATATATAGATTGAATGATACACTAATAAGTAGAAAGACAATTAGATAGTCACAAACATAGATAGATATATATATAGATAGACAAATAGATAGTTACATAGATAGATTGATACACATATAGAAATTTATACAAAAGATATTTATATAGATTAATAGATAGGTAAATTGAATAATAGTCTAATAGATAGATCAACATGTACATAGATAGACAGATATATGATAAACAAATAAATAGAATGATTCATTGACTATTAGAAATTTAGATAGATAGATAGAAAGATGAATAGATAGTCTGACTGATAAATTTATTGACTAATAACTAATAGACAACTTGAATTATAGACATATAGACAAATAGACTTATAGATTGATAGATTGATAGATAAGTTGACTAATAGATTGATATACACAGACAGATACTTAATTAGATTGAGAGATAGTTAGATAGTTACACAAATAGATAGATAGACATATATTTATTTAAAGAAATAGACAGTTAGACAAATAGATAGTTATAAAGATAAACCAGTAGAAAAATAGATAAATAGACAAATAGACAGTTAGATAGATAGGCAGATAAAAAGATAGACAGATAGATAGATATTCAAATTGATATATAGATAGTTATAGTAATAGACTAATAGAAAACTAGAGAGATAGATATATAGATAGATAGATAGATAGAAAAATAGATAGATAGAAAGATACGTAGTTTGATAAATTTATAGATTAACATTTAGATAGATTGATATATAGACAGATTGATAGATATAGAAATTGACAGATGGAGAGATAGAGAGATATATAAATAGATAGACAAATAGAAAGATAGATAGACAGATAGATAAAAGATATACAGATTGATAGATACTTAGACACATAGAAAGAAAGAAAGATAGAAAGATAGAAAGATAGAGAGATAAACAAATAGATAGAAAGATAGAATGATAAACAGATATACAGACAGATAGATAGATACTTAGACACATAGAAACAATGATAGACATATAGACAAATAGCAAGAATGATAGATACACAAATATATAGATAGGTAAAAATTTAGTTAGGTTTATATTTAGATAATATATAAATATATAAATAGATATATATAAAGAGAGATAGATAGATAAACATATATATAGATAGTAGATACATTAATAGAAAATATATAGATAGATATATATATATATATATATATGTATATAGACAAATATATATATATATATATATATATGTGTGTGTGTGTGTGTGTGTGTGTGTGTGTATTTATACAGAAAGTTTGATATATTGATATATACATAAGTCTATAGATAGATGACATATAGATAGATAAAAAGATAGATTGATACATACATACACACATAGATACATAGTAGATAGACAGATAGACAGATATATATACAGACATATATAAATAGATAGATAGATAGATATAGATAGATAGATAGATATATATATATATATATATATATATATAGTGATATATATTGATGATAGTGAGATATATAGATAGATATATAGATATATAGATAGATACATAGATAATTAGGCAAATAGGCAGATTAACAAATAGATAGATATACATATAGACTTAGATACTTAGATGGATAAGCAAATAGATAGATAGGTAGATCGATAAATAGATAGATAGACAGATAACCATATAGACATATAGGCATGTAGATATATTTACATTTAGACAGATAGATAGGTAAATACATAGAAATATATAGACAGATAGATAGATATAGAAATAGACTGATCTAAATATATAAAGGTAGATAGATAGATAAATACATGGATAGACATATAGAGAAATTGATTGAAAGAAAGATAGTATGATAGTTACATAGTTATATAGTTATACAGATAGACAAATAGATATAGAGAGAGAGATAGATTAGTAGATTGATAGATATTCAGATTGATAGATTAATAGTTAGACACGCATATATATATATAGAATGAAAGATAGACAGATAGATAAATAAATATATAGATAGATACATAGATTGATAGAGCGATAGACACAAAGAATGAAAGAGAGATTGATAGATAGATATATAGACAAACATACATATATATAGATAGATAAATAGACACATAGATAGATAGATTTACAAATAGATATATAGATATATAGATAGATAGATATATAAAAAATTATATAGATAGTCAGATAACGAGATAGATAAAATGATAGACAGATAGATAGATAATAAACACATAGACACATAGATATATACAGATAGATAATAAAAAATTATCTATATAAACAGATAGATAGAAAGATAGATAGACAAAGATATATACAGATAGATAGATAGATACATAGACATATAGAAAGATAGTTTTATAGACATATATACAGATAGACTGATAGCTAGATAAATAGATTAATATATAAATAGATATATAGATAAATAGATAAATAAATATATAGATAGATAGATCGATAGATAGTTAAATAGATACACAGATAGATAGATAGACAGAAAGAAAGATAGACATATAGAAAGATATATAAATATAATAATAGATTATTAGATAGATATAGAAATAGATAAATAGATAGATAGTAAAATAGATAGATAGATAGATATAAAGATATATAGATATATATTAATATATACATATATATATATATATATATTCATATATAGACAAAAAGACAAAAAGACAAATAGTTAGATTTATAGATACATAGTTAGATTGATAGACAATTAAATAAATAGAAAGAGAGAAAGAATAGACAATGACTGATAGATAGATAGACATAATAATAGAAATACAAATATATAGATAGATAGATAGAGAGACAGATAGATATATATATATACAGATAGGTATATAGTGAGATATAGAGATATAGATTGACAGATAAGCAGATAGATAGTGAGATAGAAAGACAGATAGATAAACTTATAGATAGACAAATATGTAGATAGATAAACTTATAGATAGACAAATATGTAGATAGATAAACTTATAGATAGACAAATATGTAGATAGATAGATAGATAAATAGATAGATAAATAGACAAATAGATAGATAGATAGACATAAAAATAGAAATATAGATAGATAGATAGACAGAATAATAAATAAACATATAGATATACATATAAATATAAAATTAGATAGGCAAAAAGATAGATAAATAGATAGATATATAGATAAATATATAAATATACACTTTGATATATAGATAGATAGATAGAAAGATATGCAGATAGATAGACAAATAGACAGACAGACAGATATATATATATATATACATAGACAGAAAGATAGATAGATAGATAGATAAAGTGATTGATAGTCAAATTGATAGATAGATAGTTAGAGTGATAGACTAATAGAAAACTAGAGAGAAAAATATATATAGAATGATAAATAGATAGATAGGTACAAAGATAGGCAAATAGATAAATTGATAGATTGATAGATAGATAGATCGACAGATATATAGATATACAGATAGATAGATAGATACGCAGATAGACAAATAGATAAATCTTAAAATAGACAGATATAGAAATAGATAGATAAATAGACAAATCATTAGACAGATAGATATAGAGAGAGATCAACAAATATATAGACATATAAATAGATGGATAGATATATATATATATATATATATATATATATACACACACACATACATATATATATATAGATATAGATAGATTGAAAGATATACACATAGATATATAACTTCAAAACCACAGAGAAAGATATATAGAATGACATATAAATAGATATACAAATAGGCACATAAATAAATTGACAGATAGACAAATAGATAGAAATACAAATATATTGATATATAGATAGACATATAGAAGGATAAATATATATATATATATATATAATTCAAAGATAGATAGATAGTTATATTGATAGATAGATAGATAAATAAAATGATCGACATATAGCTAGATAGATAGATAGACAACTAAGATTGATAAGTACAATAATCGATAAGTAGATAGACTGATAGATATATCGATAGACGTATAGATAGATTGACTGATAAATTAATTTAAATAAGGTTAATAAGCTAGTTAGACAGATAAATACCTAGATATATAGATAGAAAAATAGATACATAGAAAGATGTACGGACAACCAGATAAATATATTGACATAAAGACTAATAGACTGATAGACTAATTAATTGATAGATAGATAGACATATAGGTAGATAGATAGATTAATTGATTGATTGATATCCTGATATAAAAAATGATAAATAGAGAGATAGATAGATAGATAAATAGATAGATAGATAGATACATAAATAGAATGATAGAAAGAGAGACATATAGATAGATTGATATTCAATTAGAATGATAGCTAGATAGGCTAATTTATGGATAGAAAGATAGACTTATAGATAAATAGACATATAAATAGATAGAAAAATAGATACATATATAAAATGACATATCAACAGATTGATAGATAACCATATAGATAGATAAATAGCTAGATATATAGATAGATACATAGACAAATTGAGTGATAGACAGAAATATATAATGACAAATAGATAGTTAGACATATAGATAGAATGATTAATAGACAGTTAGATAGTTAAACATATAGAATGATCGATAGATAGACATATAATCAATTAGAATGATAGATGGATAGTTAGACAAATAGAAATATCGATAGATAGATAGATAGATATGTAGATATACAGAAACATCAACAGCTAGATAAGTAGATATATAGATAGATATATATATATAGAATAATAGACAACTAGACAAATAGACAAATTGACATATAGATAGATAGACATATCGACACATAAACATATAGATACTTAGATAGTTAGATAGATATATTGATAGATAGATAAAAAAACACTTAGGCTTATAAAATAATAGACAAATAGAAAGATAAATAGATAAATAGATAAATAGATAGATATTAAGATAGTTAGATAGATAGGTAGAATGATAGATTGATGAATAGATATATAGAAATATAGACATATCGAAAAATAGATAGGTAGATAGATAGACAACTATTTAGATAGATAGATAACTAGATTAATAGATTAATAGATAAACATATAGACACATAAATAGATATATAGATAGACAGAAAGATAAAAAGACTGATAGACTAATAGATAGTCTGATAGATTTAGTGATAGATAGATATATAGATAAATAGATTGATAGATTGATAGATAGTTAGACAATTAGACAATTAGACAAATAGCTAGATTGATAAATCGATATATAGATAGACAAATAGATTGATAAATAGATAGATAGACAAATATACACATGGATAGATAGAAAGATATACGAATAGATAGATATATAGATAGAAAAATATATAGATAGATAGATAGATAGACATTTAGATATATAAATAGATATATAGATAGATAAATAGATAGATAAATAAATTGATAGACAGATAGATAGATAAAAAGATAGAAATATAGAAACATGTAAAGATAGATAGATAGAAAATAAATAGATAGATATATTTATAGAGAGATAGATTGATAAACATATAGATATATTGATAAATAGATAGATACATAAAAATATATAAATATCGATAGATAAAGAGGTAGATAGACGTAAAGATAGATAGACATATAGATAGACAAATAGATAGAAAGATAGGTAGATAGATAGATAAACATATACACAGATAGACATATAGATAGATCAATAAATAGATAGATAGATAGATATATATATATATATATAGATATATAGAAAGACAAAGAGGCAAATAGACTATTATACTTATATAAAGAAATATAGTTAGATTGTTACACACAAAAAAAGATTAACAGATAGATAGTTATAAATTTAGTTAATAGAGTGATAGATTAATAGATTGATTGATTGATTGATAGATATATAGATTGTAAGATATACATTTAGATATATAGACATTTAGTTAGGTAGCCAGTTAGATTGATAAACAAATAGACAATTAGAAAAATAGACAAATAGACAGATAGACAGATAGACAGAGAGACATATATACTTATAGACTTATAGATTTATAGACATATAGACAAATAGAGAGATAGATAGATTGATAGATAGATAAACAGTTAGATAGATAGTTAGAAAGTTTGACAAAAATCATATAGATAGATAAAATATAAAAAAGTAAAAATTTAGACAGATAACCAGATTGAAAATAGATAGATAGACAAATATATAGATAGATGAATAGATAGACAGATAGACAAATAGTGATATCAACAAATAGATAGTTTGATAGCTTGAAAATAGATAGATAGACAAAAGCCTAAAAGATAGATAGATAGACAAAAAGACTGATAGATATATAGTTATAGAAATATATAAATAGATTGTTAGATAAATAGATATATAAATAAATAGATAGATAGATAGATAGATAGATCGAAAAATATATAGTTAGAAATATATAAATTTAGACAAATAGACAGGTAGAAAAATAAATAGATATATCGAAAGATTGAATGATAAATAGATAAATATATAATGAGGTAATTAGACAGAGGTAATTAGAAAGAGGTAATTAGAAAGATAGAATAATAAATAGATTGATAGGTAGACATATAGATAGATAGATAAATGGATGGATAGCTAGACATACAAATAAAGAGATATACAAATAGATAGATATATAGATATATAGATACATAGATACAAATATAGGAAGATTGAAAGTTAAATTTATATAAAGATAAATAGACAGACATTTAAATAGATAGATAGATAAATAGATAGTCATTAAGATGGATATACAAATAGATAGGCAGATAGATAGACTGATAAACACATAGATAGATAATCTAAAAGATTGATACATAGATCAAAGATAGAAAGATTGATAGGTTAATTGATAGATCGACTAATAAATAGAAATATTGTTGTATAGTTATATAGATACAATGTTTGATAGATAGATAGTTAGAAATTTATTTAATTAGACAGATATACAGAAATATATATGGATAGAAGAATAGATTGATAAAGTGAAAAATATATAGATAGACACATAGACCATTTAGATAGATAAATATCTAGACATATAGATATTTAGATAGATATACATTTAGATAAATAGAAAAATAGATAATTAAACAATTAGACAAATAAACAGATAGACATTTAGACAAATAGACATATAAATAGATAGAGATTTAGAAAGATAGACAGATAGATATATAGATAAATAGAGATATAGACAGATAGACATATAGATTATTAGATAGATAGTTAGTTAGAAAGTTAGAGAAATAGCCATATAGATAGATAAAAAGATAAAAAATAGTCATATTGATAGATAAATAAATTGAAAAATATATGTTAGACAAATAGATAGAGAGATAGATAGAGAGAGACAAATATATAGATTGACAGATTGAAAATAAAAAGATAAACAAATAGATAATTTGATAGATAGATAGATAGATAGACAAATAGATAGATAGATAGATTGATTGATTGATAGACAAATAGATAGATATACAGATAGATATATAAATAGTTAGATATATAGACATATAGATGGATAAATAGATAAAAGATAGACATATAGATAGATAGATCGATAGAGAGATAGATAGAAAGATAGACATATGCATAGATGGATGAATAAAGAAATAGACATATAGATAGATAAACTACTAGCTTATAGATAGATAGCTAAATATACACATGAATAGATAGATAGATACACAAATAAATAGAACGATAGATACATAGATTTATAGATAGATAGAATGATAAATAGATAGATAGACAGACAAATTGATACATAGAAAGATATACATATGGATAGATACACAGATAGATAAATAATAAATAGATGGAGAGAAAGTTAAATAGATATATAGATAGACTATAAATATATTGACTGTTTAATAAATAGAAAGATAGATAGATTGATTGATATACACTTAGAAAGATAAACAAATAGACATATATAAATATAAAAAGATATACTGATAGACAAATAGATAGAAAGACAAATATTAAAGATAAATAGATGTATAGATAGATAGATATACATATAGATAGATAAATAGTTAGCGAGAAAGATATATTGATAGATAGATATACATATAGATTGATAGACATATAGATAGATAAACAAATAGATAAAAAGATAAAAAGATAGATAGATAGTTAGATAGATAAATCAGATAGATTGATAAATAGTAAAATTGATAGATCGAAAGATAGATAGATAGATATATAGATATATTAATAGATAGATAGATAGAAAGATAGATAGACACATAGACAAATATATAGATAGATAGATAGATAGAAAGAAAGATAGACAGATAGATAGATAGTTAGATAAAAAGATAGACAGATTAATTTATTGATAGATATATAGATAGACAGATAGAATGAGAGATAGATAGACTGAATGATAGATAGATAGATAGAATGATAGATATATAGACAAAAAGAGAGTTAGAAAGACAGATAGACACTTTGACACATTGCCAGATAGATATATAGATATACATACAGTTAAATAGATAAATAAATAAATAGATAGATAGATAGACAGATAAATATAATTAGAAAGGTATATTGGTAGATAGAGTAAAAGATAGAAAGATAGATATATAAATACACTGATCGACAAATAGATAGATAGACAAATAGATAGATAGATATATAGATAGATATATTGAAAGATAGGTAGACAAATAAGAAGATTGGAAGATATGTATATAGACAGATAGATAGATAAATATATAGATAAAGTAGATAGACTAATAAATAGATAGCAAGATTGATATATGTTCTAATAGATAGATAGATAGATAGAGAAATAGATAGATAAATAGTTATATAGATAGAATGCTAAATAAATAGAATGATAACCTCATAAACATTTAGATACCTAGGCACATTGATTGATAGATAGATAGACAGAAACACTACTAGACAGATAGACAAATAGACAAATATATAGATAAATAGATAAATAGATAGATAGATAGATATTCATATAAATAGATATAAAGATAAAGACAAACATATAAATAGATAAAGAGTTAGACAGATATTCAAATAGACTAATAGTTTAATTAATAGTTTGATAAATAGCTAGATATATAGTTAGATAGTTAGAAAGTTGGACAATTAGATAGATAGACATATAGAAATATATATGAATAGAAAATGCATAGATATATAGATAGATAGACAGAGAAAAAATAGACAAACAAATAGATGGATGGATAGAAAGATTGTCAGATAGACATATAGATAGACAATCAGCCATCAGATATATAGATAGATTGCTAGATAAATAGATAGATAGTTAAATAGATAGACATATAAAAAATAGAGATAGAGAGATAAATAGATAGCCATATACACATAGACATAAAAAGATATAGAAAGATAGATCGATTAAAAAATACACACATAGGCTGATAGAAATGTAGATTGATAGACAAATATGCATATAGATAGATTGATAGATATATATAAAAATTGACTGATAAATAAATAGAAAAATAAACAGACAGATAGATAGATATATAGATATACACATAGAGAGAGATAAATAGATAGATAAAGATATAGAAAGATAGACTGATAGAGAAATAGTCAGATTAATAGATAGATAGATAACACTACAAGAAAATATTGATTTAGCTAGGAAAAGTTAGCTTGATATAATATCCCTAGCTAATTTGCGAGGCATTAGCTAGGGAATAACAAGAGATTTTTGATTTTAGATTAAATTAAAATTTTATGACGGATTAGTGATGGATTAGAGATGGAAATATTTGATTGAAAATATTCTAATACTAATATTTTTGAAGATTTCCACGCAAAGAAAAGTGGAGAATTTAGCAATGTATTTAGTGATGGATTAGTAATAGAAATATTTGGTTAGAAAATTTCCGTCGCTAATGTATTTTCATAAATTTCTCACAAATAAAAGCCTAGAATTTAGCGATGGATATAGCGATGGATTTAGCGATGGAATTTCTCTAGCTAATTATATCGAGACAAAATTCAACGCTAAATTATTATTTGAAATGTTTTTTTACTATTTTATATTTTATTGCAAGCAATTTATCCTTAATTTTTTTTTCACAAAATATATCCATTTAGCTAAGGAATTTTCATAGCTATTTGGGCTAGAAATAATTTTCATCACTAATCTTTAATGATTTAATTTTTTTTTTATATTATTTGTTGTAATATTTTACTTAATTTTGTATATTAATTATACATATGTCATGGTCTATAAATGAGTGATTCTTGAAAGACACATTCTC
Source organism: Sapria himalayana (assembly GCA_029783825.1). Classification (NCBI taxonomy): domain Eukaryota; kingdom Viridiplantae; phylum Streptophyta; class Magnoliopsida; order Malpighiales; family Rafflesiaceae; genus Sapria; species Sapria himalayana. The sequence continues at coordinate 527,937 of JAREIK010002528.1, read as the reverse complement.
CTCGTATAATTATAAAAATAGATTATTATAAATAAATAATATAAATAATATATTAATACATAAAAAATTAATTTTAATAAATACTACAATAACTATAAATAAAGACTATAATAACTATTAATAAAGACTAAAATAACATTAAATAATTTATTCTAATATTTTAAAATTTTTTAAAGATATTTTAAAAAATAAATGAATAAACATTAAAATTTCTACTAATAAAAAGATTAAATAATTCATTTTATAATAAAATATAATATATTTATAAGAATATCATAATTAATGAAAAAAATAGTAAATATTAATATTATTTTAAGTATAAAAAATAGTTTTATACCTAAATGAAATTTTTTAAAAAAGAATTACTAAAAAATTACAAATTTTTGAATTATAAAAAAATTTCTAATTTTTTATAATATTAAATCAAAATAAATTGATATTTAAAAATAAATACAGAGATGTTTACCCCTATTGAAATTTATAAGAACAAAATAATTGAGTTAAATTTATACAAATAGCTTTTAATATTTCGTTGTTATTAAATTTAATAAATATAAATTTTTCTTAATATTCATCTCAGTAAATAATTTTAGAATTTATAAATTATAAATTATATCAAATAATATTAAATTTTATGCCTTTAAAATAAATTCATATTATCTTCATAAAAATTAATATGAATACTTAAAATTTTATAAACTTAAAATATATATATTTATATAGTTTTTAACATAAAGAGTATCTATAGATTTTTAGCAAAGTGGCTTGAAGACCAATAATCTTTTCATATCTGCCTTGCTATATTAAGTTTACAAATTTTGTAGCCATTTAATTTGTTTTCCCATTTGGAAGGCCAAACATCTATTTTTTGAAATTATTTATATATTTATTGTTTAATTAATTTGATAATTAAAAATTAAAAGGTGTTTGGTTTTCATGTGTGTCTTGCTACACACATATTAACTTGTTGAAAATAATTTATTAAGTAAAAAAAATATATCTTTATGTTTTATATATATTTATTATATATTAAATGTTTTGATAATTTAAAATAAAAATATTAATGGAATTTTAAAACGTAATAAAACTTAATAAACTTAATAAACGTAAGTGATTTTGTTTAGCATGCACAAACATAAGTCGCGAATGTCCATAGAAACATATGGCTAGTGTTTGGGAAATATGAACACTGCACGGCATCGACACATTGTCATAGTCATGGAATACCCATAAAAAATATCTGATCTTTAAGGACTGGAAACAATTTGCATCATACTAATTTTACTGAACTACGAGGATGACAGAGATAAATTAGTGCTATCGTAATAGCCTTTGCTCGTATGACCCTTGCTGCGAGTGCAGATGTGAATCAAATTGTTCTGATGATTGTTCATTGCAAATGCATTATTTGATTAGCTCTTCGTCTTTCATTGTTTATTTAACCTGATATTTTGAATGTAGCATTAATGTATCATTATCAACTATTAGGGCTTTTATGTTTAAAAGCAATTAAACAGATATTGCATCATTATTTGTAAGGGCACAGATGTTTATAATTGGCCTGGGTTTGGGAGACAAGAAGGATATCATGGTTAGAGGTTTTGAAGAGGAAAAGAAGTGTGAAAGAGTGTATATTTAAGCTTATACTTCTCTCCCATCCATTGGTCTTTCATTCGATTGTAGTAATGGTGTAGGGCAAATTCACCATCCTTTGTCATTCTCCGCCATCATCGTCCGCCATTATTGTCCATCATCTTCACACTACAAGAAAATATCGATTTAGCTAGGAAATTTTAGCTAAGGATCAACCCCTAACTAAATTGCGAGGGATTAGCTAGGGAATAGCAATGGATTTATAATTTTTCTGAGAAAAAAAATAGCAACGAATTAGAGATGGAAAATTTTTCGTAAATTCCGCTCAAGAAAATAATATCTTTATTAATCTATTTATCTGTATGTCTATATATACGCATATTTTCAATGAATATAAAACATATGGCTTCCATATCATTCGCATATTATTGACACATATCTATATACTTGTGTGTTTATATATCGGTGTAACTATCTATCAATCAATTCATATAGTCTATAAGTTCTTGGCACCCAGCCAAGCATGGCTGGGTGCCTAGAACTTGGGCATGTCAGGTGGGACGATGTGGTGCCGCACAATGGGCAATGACTCGACATGCCCAATGGGTGATGGTGATGTAGCGACATGCCCATTGAAATCTCATTTTTAAAAAAGACCCTCCCTGAGTCAAATCGACCCATCCAACTCGACCAACCTGGTCTAAACCATTCAAACTTGGGCAGATTCCAAGCCATAGGTAGTGTCTGGCCCGAACCACCGTGTTAGGCATGCCATGACAGGAACATCAAGCCAACCCAGAGGGGCCATAAAAAAATGGTAAGGGCCAGCCCAGCCCTTTTGACAACTCTAAGATGTAATTAAAACATCTATTCATTTATACGTAAATATCAATTTATTTTATTTAAAATTTTTGGAAAATATAAATTTTTTTTAAAATTCAAATAAATTCAATTTTTTTTGAAAATATATCTTTTTTAAAGATTTATATAATCATAAAAATAATTAATTATTTGTTTATTCATTAATTCACATTTTTTGTCACATTTTTTTATCATAAAAATAATTATTTTAGGTTTTTATTAATACAATTGTTTATGTATGTTCATTTATTAATGCAAATATTTTAAAAAATAATTATAATCATAGAATTAATTATTTAATGTATATATTAATAAGTATATTTATATATCATAATTAAATAATTTAAATAATGTTTTGTATTATTTTTTAAAATTTTCTAAAAATAAAAATATTTATCTTAATCTTTATTAATATAAATTTGTATTCATATTTTGATAATTTATTAATTATTTAATTATAATATTTTATTTTTATAATTATATAAGGAGAAGGTGTCTTTCAAAGATTTTTTATCCAAAGGTCATGACATACCTTACATATATAAAATTTTAAAAAATATTAAAACAAATAATATATTAAGAAAATAATTCAATATAGATAAATGACAAATTAATCCCAAGCTAAATAGCTAGGGAAGAATGCCTAGCTAAAAGGATATTGTGATAATTATAATTTAAGGACTAATCGTTGATTATTAATATATTATTATAAAAAAATTTTTTAGATAACTATTTAGCGAGGGATTTTTTCTAAAGCTAATTAGCTAGAAAAAATCCATCTCTAAAGTTGTTGCTAAATTTGGTGCCAATCTTTGCACCAAAATTTACAACATTATTAGCAAGGGACAAGTTTCCATCAAAAATATTCATCTCTAATCAGTCAGAAATCTATAGCAAATTTTTCATTTAATCTAAAATCATACATCTCTTGTTATACCCTAGCTAATCCCTCACAAATTAGCTAGGAATTATTTTTCTAGATAAATTTTTGTAGCTAAACAGAAAATTTTTGTAGTATCTAATTATCAATCAATCTATTTATCTATCTATATGTCTATCTATTTGTCTATCAATCAATCTATCAAAATATATATCTATTTGTTTAGCTAACTATCTATCTTTGTAAATTTCTATATATATCTATTAGTCTGTCTATATATCTGACTTTATATGTATCTACCTATCTATCTATCTATCTATCAGACTTTTAGTCTGTATATCTATCTATCTTTCTATCTATTTGTATATCAATCAATCAATCTATCTATCAATCTATCTATCTAACTATCTATCTGTCTATCTATTTATATATCTATATCTTTATTTGTATGCCTATCTATCTATCTATCTATCTATATCTATATATATATATATATATATATATATATATATATATATCTATCTATCTATATATCTATCAATCAATCAATCAATCAATCTCTCTATCTATCTATGGGTATATCTACCTATATATGTGACTAACTATCTATGTGACTAACTATGTGTCATTCTATTTATCTATCAATATATCTATTTTTTTATAAATCTATTAATCTATAGGTCAATCTATTGGGTTATCGATATGTGTATCTATCTATCTATTTATTTGTATATATATTTGTATATCTATCTGTCTATTTGGCTATCTATCTAACTATCAATCAATAAATCAATAAATCTGTCTATCTATTGATCAATAAATCTATATGTCTATTTGTTTATCTATCTATCTATCAGTTAATCTATCTATCTATTTATATATCTATCGATCTGTCTATCAATCATTCTATCTATAAGTCTCTCAATTTATTAATCAATGTGTTTATCAATCAATCTAGAAATCTATCTAACCTTATGTCTATCAATCTATTTTTCTAACTATCTATTTATCTTTCTATCAATCAATCTATCAATCTGTCTATCGATGTATTTATGTATCTATCTATTTATGTATGTATCCTATCTATCTATTTATCTATTAATCTATCTATTTATCTTCCTATCTATTTGTCTATCTATCTATCTATCTAACTTTCTTTCGTTCTATTTGTCAATATTTCTATCAATCAACCTGTCGATCTATCTATCAATCTATCTATCTCAAAATATGTTTATCTATCTATGAATATATCTGTCTATATATGTGTCTATGTATGTTCTTGTTTATCTATCTATCTGTCTATCTATCTATCTATATGCCTTTCTATCTACCTATATATCTATCTATATTTATATATATATGTCTTTCTATACATCTTTCTCTCTATATTTCTATATATTTATCTAACTATCTGACTATTTGTCTATATATAAATCTATCTATTTATCTATCTATTTGTCTATCTATCAATCAATCTATCTACTTATTTATATATTTGTCTATCTATCTAATAATAAATCTATCTATCTCTATGTCTAACTATCTATCTATCTATCTATCTATCTATCTTTCTATATATTAGTCTATCTATTTGTCTATCTATTTGTCTATCTATCTATCTATCTATCTATCTATTTTTCTGTCAAACATTCTAGCTGTTAATCAGTTAGTCTATCTATCTATCTATCTATCAACTTGTTTATTTAATTGTCTATCTATTCAATAATAAATCTATCTATCTCTATGTCTAACTAACTAGCTATCTATCTTTCTATATATTAGTCTATCTATTTGTCTATCTATCTATATATCTATCTATTTTTCTGTCAAACATTCTGCCTGTTAATCAATTAGTCAATCTATCTATCTATCTATCTATGTAAATCTATTTATCTGTCTATCTATTTGTATATATACCAATCTATCTTACAATCTATCTATCTATATGTCTATCTTTCTATCTATTTATGTATTTAACTATATATCTATTTATCTATCTATCTATCTATCTATCTTTATGTATATCTTTCTATCTATATATTTTCCTATCCATCTATCTATATATCAATTTGTCTATAAATATGTATAGCTCTCAGCCTATTTAAATGACATTCTATCTATCTATCTATCTGTATGTCTGTATATCTATCTATCTATCTGTATATATATATATATATATATATATATATATATATATCTGATTATATTTCTATCTTTTTATTAGTGTATATATTTCTATCTATCTTTCTATCTATCTATTTGGCTTTCTATCAGTCTATCTATCTGTCTATCTATCTGTCTATCTATCTATCTATCTATATATCTATCTATTAATATATCTATCTTTCTATCAATTAATAATCTATCTATGTATCTATTTATCTATCAGTCAATCTATCTATTTATCTATCTTTATATCAATTTATATTTTGATATGTCTATCATTCTTTCTATCAATATGTCTCTATATCTATCAATATATTTATCAGTCTTTTCTATCTATCTATTTGTTTATATTTTAGTCTATCTATCAAACAATCTATCTATCTATCTCTATCTATTTGTCTATCCATTTATCAATCAATCTATTTAATAATATCTTTATCTATATGCCTAATAATGTGATGATCTATTTGTTTATCTATTTGTCTATATATCTATCTATATATCAATCTATTTTTTTCAATTAATCTATCTATTTTTCTATCTATTTATATATTTGTGTATCAATCTGTCTATCAATTTGTTTATCAATCTGTCTATGAATCTATTGATCAATATATCTATCTATCTTTCTTTCAATCTAATTATTATTTTATATTTCTATCTGTCTATCTGTCTATTTGTCTATTTGTGTAGCTGTTATAAATTTGTCAGACTATATATTTGTCTATTTGTTTATTTATCTGTCTGCCTGTTTGTCTTCCTACCTCACTACTTAAATTCTTGCATATCTATCTGTCTGTTTGTCTGTTTATTTGTCTATCAATCCATCTATATTTTTGTCTGTCTATTTATCTATCTATTTGTCTGCATCTCTATCAATCTGTCTGTGTATCTATTTGTGTGTGTATATATATATATATATGTTCTATTTGTTTATGTTTCTGACTATATACTTGTTTATCTATCTATCTATTTATCTATCTTTCAATATTTATATCAGTCTATATATCTTTTTATCCATCATTCTATCTTTCTTTCTATCATTATATGTGTCAACCTATATATATATATATGTGTGTGTGTGTGTGTGTGTGTATCTATATATGTGTCTATCTATCCGTGTATCTACTTGTCTGTCTTTCTACTATTTATCTATCTTTATTACTTTCTATATATTAGTTTATTTATCTATATATATATATATCTATTTGTCAACAAATCTTTCTATCTATATGTCTATCTATTTGTCTATCTATTTGTCTATCTATATGTCTATTTATATGTCTATCTATCTCTCTATGTATCTACCTATCTATATATCAATCTAATAATATTTCAATATATCTTTTTATCTATCTATAAATTAATCTATTTGTCTATCAATCAATTAGTATTCTATTTCTTAATCATCAAACAAACTATCTATCAATCTATATATCCAATTGTGTATCAATCTGTATATCAATCTATCTATTAATTATTCAATCAATTTGTCTTTCTATTAGTCTATCTATCTATATATCAATCTATCTATCTATTTAACAATCAATGTATTTGTATTTCACTTTGTCTATCAATTTGTCTATCTATCTATCAATCTATCTATTAATCTATCTATAAATCTATCTATCTTTCTATCAATCTGTTAATCAATCTGTCTTGCTATTTATTTATCTATCTGTCTATCTATCTCTATATTTATTAATCTGTCTATCTATCTATAAATCTATGTGTCTATATATCTGTCTATTTATATGTCTATATATCTTTATTTCTATTTGTCAATCTTTCTGTTGATCTATCAATCTATCTATCTCTCTCTCTCTATATATATATATATATATATATATATTTGTCTATCTATATATCTTTCTATCTATCTATCCATCCATCCATCTATCTGTCTATATCTCTGTTGATTTATTGTATATCTATTTCTATATCTATCTATCTATATTTCTATTTATTTCTTAATCCTTCTATCTATCTTTCACTCTATATATCTATCTATATTTCTATCTATCTATTTATTTGTCTATTTATCTGTCTATCTATTAGACTCTCTAACTATTAATCTACTATCTATCTGTCTATCTATCAATCTATTTGTCTATCTATCTATTTATCTATATATCTATCTATATATTTATTTTCCGGTCTATCTATATATCATTCTCTCTATCAATTATCTATTTATTTATCTATCATTCTGTCTATCAATCTGTCTATCAATATATATATCAATAAATCAATCAAACTTTCTATCTATTTATCTATCAATCTATCAATATATCAATTTATCTATCAATTTGTCTATATATCTATCTTTTTATGTATCATTCTATCTATCTATCTCTTAATGTATCATTCTATCTATCTATCTCTTTATGTATCATTCTATCTATCTATCTTTTTTTATATCCATCTATCTACGTGTATGCCTATTTACCTATCTTTCTTTGTGCCTATCTATGTGTTAGTATTTCTATATCTTTATTGGTCTATCTATCTATGTATCTTACTATCTATTTATCTATCTATTTGTTTATCTATTTATCTATCTATATATATGACTTTATGTTTGTGTATCTATATATGTATCTATCTATCTATCTATTTATTAATCTCTCTATATATCTATGTGTCTATTGATCTATCTATATTTATATAACTTTCTATCTATTTATTTATTTATATATATATATATCTATATGTCTATATATTTGTCTAGTATCTATCTATCTATATATCTATATATTTATCTATCTATATGTATATCTTTCTATTTATATATTTTTCTATCTATCTATCTGTCTATTTAACTATTTTTCTATCTATCTATATATCTGTCCATATTTCTATCTATTTATCTATATATCAATTTGTCTATCTATCTATCTTTCTATCTATCTAACTATCTATTGATCAATCTTTGTATCTGTCAATCTATATGTCTCTCTATTTTTTATCTATTTGTCGATCTATCTAACTAATAATGTATTGATCTATCTACCTATTTATCTATCTCTTTATCTATTTATCAATCAATTTATCTTTATATAAATTTGTCTATCAATCTATCTATTATTTAATCTATCTATCTGCCTATCATTATTTATATCAGTCAGTCTATGAATCTTTCTATCTATCTATCTATAAATCTCTCTATCAATTTCTATATTTATCTGTCTATCTATCTTTCTTTTTATTTGGTGATCTATTTGTCTATCAATCATTCTATCTATGTGTTTATATATATATATATATATATATATATATATATATATATTTCTATATATATATATTTTTATATTTCTATCTATGTGTTTATATATATAAATATTTCTATCTGTTTCTTAATATTTCTATCGAATAAACATTCTATCTATTTGTATAATAATCTAACTTTATATCTATCTATTTTATTATCTATTTGTCTATCTATCTATCTATCTACCTATTTATGTATCTTTTTATCAATCTTTTTGTTTATTTGTCTATTAATTTGTATGTCAATATATTTATAAATTTGTTTATCAATCTATCTATTAATCTATCAATCTGCTTATCAATTTGTCTATCAATTTTTCTAAAAATCTATCTATCTATATATCTATCAAATTATTTATCTATATGTCTATCTATCTGTCTATCTATTTCTCTATTAATTTAAATATCTATCTATCTATTTATAAGTCAATCTATCTATCTATCTACTTGTATATTTATCTTTATTATCATCTATCTATCTATCAATATTTATATTTATCTATCTATTTATCTATTTGTCAATCTATCTATCTTTCTATTCTATCTACATATTTATATGTCTATCTATCTATTGATCTATCTGTCTAGTTATCTATCTATCTGTTTGTTTGTCAGTCTGTCTATTTATATATAATATCTATCTTTCTCTCTCTCTCTCTATATCTGTCTATTTATATATATATCTATCTATCTATCATTCTATATATATATATATATATATATATATATATATATCTATTTGTCTATCTATCTCTTTATCTACCTATCTATCTATATATCTATCTATATGTCTATCTAACTATCTATCTATTTATCAAGATATCTGTCTATCTATCTTTCTATCAACATATCTATCTGTCTGTCTATCTGTCTATCTAATTTATTATCTATATGTGAATTTATCTATCTATCTATATATATATATATATATCTATCAATCAATTTATTTATCTATCTTTCTATCGATCAATCTATTTTTCTATCTATTTGCCAATATATTTGCATGTCTATATGTCTATCTATCTGTCAATCTATCTATCTATCTATCAGTCTATCTATTCATTTGTTTATCAGTCTATCTATATGTATATTAATATGTCTATCTATTTATCTAAATTTCTATTTATCTATTTATCAATCTATATATATATCTATCTATCTTTCTTTTTATCTGTCTATTTATCTGACAATTTATCTTTTTATCTATATATTTATGTATCTATTTGTGTATCTATATAAATATAAATATAAATATAAATAAATAAATAAATAAATATATATATATATATATATATATATATATTTATCTGTCTGTCTATCTATCTATATATCGATCTATCTATCTAAGTATCTGTCTATCTATCATTCTATTTATAGATTTATTTTTCTATCTATAATTCTCTCTATATATATATCTATCTATTTGACTATCTATCTGTCTATCAATCCATCTATCTATCTGTCAAATAATATCTCAATCTATCTGCCTATCAATCCATCAATCTATCTTTGTGTCTATCAAACACTATCTCTCTTTCAATCAGTCTATCAATATGTCTATGCATCTATATTTCAACCTATCTATCAATCTATATATATATATGTCTATCTATTTGTTAATCAATCAATCTATTTATACATCTATGTATTTTTCTTTCTATCTCCCTATACATTTGTTTATCTATCTATCTATCGATATATTTTTATATTTATCTATATGTTTTCTATCTATCTATTTATCTATCTATCTTTTTAATTATCCATATATCTAATTGTCTATATATCTATTTATTTATTGGTGTGTGTGTGTATATATATATATATATATATATATGTATCTATCAATCTATCTATTTGTCTATCTATCTTACTATCTACATATCTATCTATCAATTTCTCTATCTATTAATATATATATCTAATTGCATATCTATATGTCGATATATCTATCTATCTATCTGTATATCTTTTTGTAAATCAATCTATCTATCTATTATATCTGTCTATCAATTTATATATTTATCTATCTATTTTTTATCTTTCTATATATTAATCTATCTATTTATAAGTCTATTGTTGTGTTTATCTATCTATCTATATACCAATCAATCTACCTATCTATTTGTCTATCTTTCTATCTATATGTATATTAATTTGTCTCTCTATATATCTAACAATATTTTTATATTCTATTTGTAAAAATTTTGGTCTATCTACATGTATATCTATCTATCTTTCGATCTATGTATCTATCTATCAATTGATCTTTCTATCTATCTATTTGTGTATCTTTATGTCAATCAATCTATCTACTATCTGTCTATCTATTAATCAATCAATCTATCTTTCATTCAATAAATCTATCTATCTATAAGTCTATCAAACTGTTTATCAATCAATCTATCTATATATCTATCAATCTATTAATATATCTATCTATCTATATATCTATCTATCTATCTATCTTTTTTTCTTTAAATTTGTCTGCCTATCAATTTGTCTGTCTGTATAATTATCGGTCAATCTTTTTGGCTGTCTATCTTTCTGTCAATGTGTATAACTATGTATCTATCTATTTATTTACCTATATATCTTTGTATCTATCTATCTATCTATATGTATATCTATTTTTGAATCTATCTATCTGGCAATCAATCAATTAGTCTATAACACTACAAGAAAATATCAATCTAGCTATGGAATTTTAGTTAGGGATCAAACCGTAACTAAATTGCAAAGAATTTGCTAGGGAATAGCAATGGATTAATGATTTTTTTATGAAAAAAATAGCAACGGATTAATGATGGATTAGTGAGAAAAAATTATTTGAAATTTCACTAAAGAAAATTGGAGGATATAGCTATGGATTTAGTGATGAATTAGCGTCGAAAAATTTTTGTAAATTCATCCCAAGAAAAGCGGAGATTTTAGCAATGAATTTAGTGACGAGATATCAATTGCTAATAAAACCCTTGATTTAGCGAGGAATTTAGTGACGCAATATCTCTTGCCAATAAAATTTTTAATTTAGCGATGGATTTAGTGACAGAATTTCTCTTACTAATAAAATCTTTGATTTAGCGATGGATTTCATGATGGATATTCCCTTGCTAATAAAATCCATGATTTAGCACCGGTTTTATCGACGAATATTCCCTTGCTAATAAAATCCATGATTTATTGACAGATTTAGCTATAGATTTTCCCTTGCTAATAAAATCAATGATTTAGCGATGGATTTAGCGACAGTTTTTCTCTAGCTAATAAAATCTATGATTTAGCGATGGATTTTCCCTTGATGATAAAATCTTTGATTTAGCGACGGAATTAGCGATGAATTCTTCCTTGCTAATAAAATCATTGATTTTGCGATGGATTTGACTTGCTAATAAAATCCTTGATTTAGTGACAGATTTAGCGACCGATTTAGCAACGGATTTTCCCTTGCTAATAAAATCCTTGATTTAGCGACATATTTTCCATTGCTAATAAAATTATTGATTTAGCGATGGATTTATGTTTTGGAGTACTCCCCCAGAAATATTTTAAAATATGAAACTAATATTTTAACATTTGAAAAAAAACACTGAACTATAAATAAATTTGAAACCATTGCACTCGAATTCATAAATCCTAAACTACCCTCGCCCCTCTTTCATGCCCCTCACTCTCGTTCACTCCCCTGCCCATCGCCCTTGTCCTTTTCCCTGCCCCTCACTCGTTACCATTTGTTCTTTGTCCTCCCCCTTGCTCCTCACCTGTCACCCATTGCCCCTCACACATCACCCTCGCCCCTCTCTACGACTCTACTAAGATCTATGGTGGAGCTCTGTTGAGCTCCACCTTGGAGTTCTTAGAGAGGGGCAAGGGGCTAGGAAGAGGGGCAAAGCCGAGGGGCAAGGGCGAGGAGCAAGGGCGAGGGGTAGTGGAGAGGGGTGAGGGTTGTTTATTACTATGAATTCAAGTGTCTATATTTTTTATTTTTTTATGTTTGGTGTCTTTTTTTTTAATATTTAAACATCAGTTTAAATTGTTTAAATATTTCAGGGGATACCCAAAAATATAATTCCACCCTAAGATAATAATATTGGTGAATCTTTAAAATAACACAAACTTATTAATGACTCATCTCTTAACAACATAGTTCACTTGATCATCTTCTAAATCTATTTCATATCATTGGACGTGAATGACTCATTTCAAGGATGAATCTTTAGTTACCCATTTCTTTGATTGAACAAGCTTCTCTACCCAAGTCGCTGCTTATAGAATTCAATTCGTTCGCGTACTTCGTTATTTATTTTGAGTATTCAAGTTGAAAGGTTCATTTTTAGTATTCAAGCCGAAAGGTTCGTTTTTAGTATTCAAGCTGAAAGGTTCATTTTAAGTATTTAAGTCTAAAGCTTTGTTTTAAGTATTCAAGTCAAAATGTCCATTATTACTATTCAAGTCCACCAAATCTTACACTCAAGGTGCAGCTTAGCATTCTTCTGATGTTTAAAATCATTTTGTTCCATAAATTTCATTATCAATTTCAGTTTTCATTGGGTTACGTTTACCCCATAGTTTCACAATCTGCACAATTGTTTAAATCGTATCTATATATGATTGTTTATGAACTATGATTTTCATTGGATCTTATTTTGTCCCACCTGAAAAACTTGTTATTCCATTTTTTTTATAGAATCTATTAATTCTATGTCACGATTGTTTTCATTTAAACTTTGATTGTTAAATGATTTTGTAGAAGTTTGTAATCAGTTCAAGAATAGTTGATTGATTTAGTTCTGATGACTGATTTTTTTCCTAGTCATCATGACTTTTCTCTATTAGATTATGATTAAAATTATCTATTTATGGAAAATTTGGTTTTTGGTAGATTTTATTTGGTTTATTTTTAGTTAATTATTTAAATAATTCTGCAAATTTATCAAAATCAAGCTGATTTTTTCCTATTATTTGTAATTCACTCAATGTTGTTATGGTCATGGTAATTTTCTGACTTACAGTCTTTTCAACTGATGATGGTCAGCATTACAATAGTATGATGGACATGAATGATATTTTAGGTAATCCTGCAACACCCATGGTTTCATCAATAAAGATTGCGATTTATGTATGGGGGTATAATCAGAGTTGGCAAACAGGAAGAAAGGGAAAAGAGTGTTAATTTCGAATACCAAAACCACTTCGTCCAGAGCTCTTTGAATTCCCAGCTGGTGACAATGCTCGGTGGTTGGATATATCACGTGGCAAAGAGCATACTGCAGCTGTGGCTTCTGATGGGTCACTTCTTACATGAAGTTTGCTTTCTTTTTCTTTATTGAGATATTTCTACAAATGATTCTTTTTTATTGTTAGCTAGCAAAACAATGTGGAGGTTGAAATTTTTGTTCATGTCAATTTATGGAACAGAAATGTCCCATACAATTTATTAATCTAAAAGGTGAATACATGATACAAAAAAATATATGGAGTGTTTTTATACAAAACATTTCACTAATATTAAATACAAGCTGAAATGTAAATACATATTTGAAATTAAATAAAATTAATATGATAATCTAACATTTTTATTTAAACTAGTGCATAAATATCTAAAATACAAGACTTGAAAAAAAAATGAAAATTATAAAACAATTAGAGTTTTTATTATATATCTCAAGATTGATTGGTGGTAGGACTATCAGCAATAAGGATTAATTATCATATATATGTATTTAATGCAATGATAATTTACATTTAAGTTCTTTGTATAATATTGAAAGATTTAAATGGAATGTATATATTTGGCTTGTTAATTTTCATAGTAAAATATAATAAGATGAAAGCAGAAAAGTATATTTTTTAAGAAAGTATGTGATCAAAAAAAGTTTCCATATAATTTCATGTATTATCTTATGGTTCATTTATACTTGTATCTAAAAATATTGATATGTTTTTTATTGTTCCTAAATAATTGGTTAATTATAAAATATGAACAACTAGATTCTGAATAAATATGATTAACTAGAATCTGAATAATTAGTCATTTTTATCACTATAGTTTTATAATTGTTGGATATTTAAATTTTTTAATTATTTTTTATATTAGAAGATTCAACAAAAATATCAATGATAGCTTAAAGATTGACCCTTGTTTTAATTAGTGTCTTTGTTAATTACTTTGATGCATATCTTTTATTTAACAAGCAAAAATAAATGGGTAGCCTATCTCATCAAATAATATAACATTAAATATAATAGTTGAATAAAACTACAACACATATTTATGATTAGTTTTTCCCACCATCTTACTCAAAATTCTTGGGTTATACATTTAGTAGGTGTCAATACTCATGTTTTAAGTGATCACATTCGTTTTTGTTTAGTCTTAAGTCTTTAATATTGTTTTAGGCTTTTAGACAGTGACATTGTTGTATTGACCATGGGGCATGACAATGCAAATGTTGTTCTTTTTTTGTCATGTATTTTTATGTATATGAGTTTTGTTAGAATGATGAGATGGACCATGAGGTATATTGATGCCTCTACTATCAATAAGAAAAAGTGACATCACATCAAGTAAATAATATTTATTGATTATGAGGTATATCAATGAGAAAAATATACTATAGTTTCTTATCATTCACAATATGAGAATGTTAGGAGCGATATATGTCATCTGATTCAGTAAAATATTTAGGGTTTTTGTAGGATGATTATACATGATAGTTTGAAATATTTTATTATTTATATTAATAATTATATTAGATATATATTATTTTTTTATCATCTCTTATCATTCTCTCTTAGATTCATCTCATATTTTTCCTCGACTTATATATGTTCCTTGGGATTAGAGTAGATAAGACTTTTCAGCAACATTAAGAAATAGCGATTGGTAAAGATATCTCGTGGTGTGTATCCGACATTCCTATGGTACTAGATATATATAGTTATTGATTTAAAAACAAGATTTGAAATCTTGTTTATGATTATAAATCTTATGGAAAATAAAAACTTAGTTTGATTGCAACATGAAAATATTAAGATGATTAGAACATTATGTGCGATTATGAAATGAACATTGTGTTAATGTCAGTGTCATTTGTCTTTATGTAAAATGTATGGTGTGTCAGTGTCATTTGTTTCTCTTATTGAACCTATGTGTTTGGATGAATTAGAAAAGTAAAAACATAAATTGAATTTTGAGATTGTAGTTGCTAATGCTAACCATAAAATTTAGTTTATGAGACAAAAAATGAGTATCATAATAATGGTCATAAACATGAACTAAATATTATCTCTTTGAGTAGTTTTTGATTTTTTAAACATCCTATTTTTCAACTAATTTAATGGGGGTGTATGAAAAGAACAAGAGGTAATCCTAAAGCAAGTTATGGGTTGCAATAACTCAGTTCTCTTTGTTTAGGCCATAAATTATTAGTGAAGATTTTAATGTTTTAGTAAGAATGAAAGAATAATTAGTGAGGAAGGGTGTTAATCTACGTTCTTCTCTAGAATTTGTAGCTTGAGTTGTAGACTAGAATACACTTGAGGAAGGCTGTTAATCTACGTTCATATTGCATAGCATTATATCAATTTGTCTCTTTATCTATATATCTATCTGTATGTCTTCAGTCTATCTATCAGTCTATCTATCTTTCTATTTGTCTATCTATATAATTATCTATTTGTGTATATATCTATCTATCTATCTATCAATATATCTATCTATTTTTCTTTCTTTTTATCTGTATGTATATCTATCTATCTATCTTATCAATCAGTCAATCTCTCTGTTAATTTATCTATCTATCTATCTTTCTATTAATCTATCTATATATCTATATGTCTATTTGTCTGTCTATCTATTCTTTGTAAGGCTAGAAATCTATAATTGTAGCTTGCTTCACATCTATGTTTTCTAGTTGAATACTTTGTATGATATGTTTTCAATTCCAAATATGTTTTCAATTCCAAATATGTTTTCATTCATGTCTGAATTCTTAATTAATTCATTTGCCAAGAATTCTTGGAATTGAATCTCTATTCCATTATTTTATTCTTTTTTTTATTTTAAAATTAAAAGATTGAGTTGAATCATAATAAAAATTGTGCTATTTGATCTTCATTGAGAAGTGAGAAGCTGACTCCTTCAAAATTTCAATTTATTTCTTTTTGCTTTCCTTTCGTGTCCATTCACATATTTTACTCCATTCATCTAGTAATAGCATGATATCTATTAATCTTTACCATGCTAAAAAAGGCTTTATTTATTAAAGTAGATTCTGCAAATCTATTACCTCGATATTTACAATATCTAATATTTAAATATTCATTTGTAAGTAATTATATGTTTTATTCAAAATAATAATTGAGCATTATTCTTTGCAAATAAAATAGGCAAAATGTGTTCAGATTATCAGTGGATGTACAAAAGGTTTATGAATGGAATTTTGAATCAATTTTTTTTGAGGAGTCTTGAAACTTTCATCAACTTTGTGGGTAGTCAATCAAGATGGATGGATGGAGAAAAAATTAAGTGTTCATGTAAGAACCACAAGTGTCAGAATATCCGATTTCGTGATGTAAACACTCTAAGATATCATTTGGCTAAATATGGCTTTGTACCAAATTATTTTGCTTGGATTTATTATGGGGAATGTACAATCGCTATGATCATTGATCAAAATTAAGTTACTGAATTATTTGCATGTGGTGAAGAAGCATAATACACATACCATAGAATGGTCATGGAAGCTACTGGTGCTGACTTCAATTTGGATTACATAGATGAACCACCAAAACCTGAAGCTTAGAAATTTTATGAAATACTTAAAGCTACAGATAATGAGTTGTGGCATGGCTATAAAACACATTCGAAATTGTCACTTGTGGTTCGACTTATGAGCATGAAATTACAAAATCATCTGTCTGAGAAATTATTTGATCAGGTGACATAACTAATGAAGTAGATTGTTTTGGAATATAATTTGGTCACTAACAACTTTTACAACACTAAGAAGTTAGTATGAGGTATGAGTCTACTAGTATAAAAAATTGATTGTTGTTTTAATGGATGTATGTATATATTGGGGTGGTCAAAGTAATGTTATTAGCTTTAAGTTTTGTGATCATCTTTGGTTTAAGAAGGCACCTTGTGTTATAGATATGTGACAAAAGATGAAAGTTGCATTTAAGAAGATATATTACTTTCCTTAAATTTTTTGATTATAGAGACTATATGCATCAAATGCTAAAGCAAATGATATGAGGTGACATTCTGAACATGAGATTAAAAAAGGGGTGATGTTTCTTCCATTAGATTCACTTTCTTGAAAGTATTCTAGTCATATACATCAGGATTTTTTTGCTGAAAGTCGAAATGTGCGATTATGTCTCTACACTGATTGATTTCAGCCATTTGGCCAATCTGGACAATAGTATTCAACATGGCCAGTGATAGTGACACTTTATAATTTATATCCGGGGTTGTGTATGAAGGAGCAATATATGTTTTTGACAATATTGGTTCAAGGGCCAAAATATATGAAATACATGCTAGATGTTTTCTTATAGCTTCTTATAGTAGTGTTAAATTATTTGTGGGATGTTGGCATAAATACAAATGAAATCTCAAAGAGTAAAAATTTTATTATGCCGGCATCCCTTATGAGGATAGTAAGTGACTTTCCATCATATTAAATGTTGTCTAGTTGAAGTATTGCAAGACAATTTGCATGCCCGTATTGCATGAAAAAGTTTGATGCATTTACTCTCAAATTCAGTGGTAAATAGTCATGGTTTGATAATCATCATAATTTTCTACCTATGAATCATTCATTCCTAGAAATAGAAATGCATTTTGAAAAAATACATTAGTGATAATAATTGCACAAGCTATTCATTCTGAAGATGATATTTTGGCAAAGATTCATAGTTTACGTATGAAGAAGCTAACTAAAAAAACTATTGAAACTAATGGACTAATATGCAAAATATTTGGATGGAGGAGATGCGATATATTTTGGGACATGCCCTAATGGAAGTCCAATTTAGTTCGTAATAACTTGGATGTAATGCTTATTTAAAAAATATGTTTGACAATATTTTCAACATTATCTTTAATGTAGATGGAAAAACAAAAGACATTTTAAAATCAAGGCAAGAGCTGAATGATTAATGTCAACATCCTGATTTAAACTGAATGAGGCAACACGAAATTCTTTAAAGCTTGTTATACCCTTGATAATAGGCAAGACAGATATTATGTGAATGGCTTAAAATTTTGAAATTTTATGATGGATATGTGTCAAATATGGGTAGATGTGTGGATATGAAGAATCTTATGTAATTTGGAATGAAAAGCCATAACTATCATGTATTTATGCAAAGATTAAGAACAATTGTATTCTGTGAATCACTTACCCTTTGTGTTTGGAAGGTCCTTATAAAATTTAGTTTGTTCTTCAAATAACTTACTACAACCACAATCGAAATAGATAACTTGGTGAGGCTGGAGAATGGCATACCACTTATTCTTTATAAGCTTGAACAAATATTCCCACAGAGCTTCTTTTACTCAGTGGATCATTTTCTGATTCATTTGGCATATGAAGCCATGATAGCAGGGCTAGTACAATACAGGTGGATTTATCCTTTTGAAAGGTAAATACATATAAGTAGCCGTGTTTTATTATTTCAAATATAAAGTTATATTGTAATTTAATATAATTGAAACCTACCATTTTTATTGTAGGCATCTTCATATGTTGAAATTGAATGTTAGAAACAAGGAAAAAGTTGAAAGTTTAATTTGCAATGCATATTTAGTAGAATAAGCATCACCTTTTTGTTCTTATTATTTTGAGGATCATGTCATTACAAAGAATAGAAATGTATCTCGAATTGATGAAGTTCATGTCCTGCTAGAAGATGATTTTGTGGACAAGTTATCTATCTTCAAGCACCCTGGAAGAGCATTTGGAAGAGCAAAAAAAATATGTATGACAAATGAAGAGTACAAAGCAACCCAGAGCTACGTGTTACTTAATTGTTAGAAGGTTGCACCATATATTGAGTATCTATACCCAAAATGGTTGTAGGTTTAATCATAGTTAAAATTTATTTACATTTTTCTTCCTCTGTTTATATTTGTGTAGTATTTATGTTGAGCAATTAAAAAAATGCAGCCAACAATTTCCAGCCATGAGGATGATTGTATGCTAGAAATAGAATTTCTGAATTGGTTCACAAACAATGTGAGAATTATTAAGTTTAAATTTTTGAATTATTTAATTTATTAGTATATTTTAGTTTTTAACATCATTTGTATAATTTATGCAACAAGCAAATGATCCTTCAAATAGAAATTCCAATATTTTCTGTCAGAATCTAAGTAAATGCCTATTTAGATATGTGGCAACGAATCCTAGGTATTTTGTTAATGGATATAAATTTCACACTATTATGCACGGTTCTTTAAAAGCAACAATGAATAGTGGTGTATGTATTAAAAGATCAATTTATAGTTCAGATGAGATTGATTATCATGGTCAACTCACATAAGTTATTGAGTTGGAGTATTCTGGAGTTGAAAATAATAGGATTATATTATTAAAGTGTGTGTGATTTGAACCTACATGAAATATGGGTACAAAGATTCATTCAGATTATAAGCTAGTTGATTTTACCCATAAAAGTAGATATAATCGATATGTGCTATTTATTATGGTAGTTCAAGCCACTCAAGTATATTATAGTACATATCCATGTTTATCTCATGATAAGAAAGACTAGAGCGTGATTTGCAAAATTAAAGCTCGATCAAATTTTAAAGTGCCAACATTTAAAGAAAGAAGTGCAAGCATAGCTATTTCACCAGTATTCCAATAAGATGACATTAATAATATTGTGCTTGTGCATGTAGATGAAGATCCTATAAATTTATGTGACTAAAATTGAGGCCTAATAAAAATTGAAGATGAACAATTTCTATCTGAAGATGAGTTGGAACTTCCATCAGAATCAGACGAAATGACAGAAGATCAATTGGAGGATGACAGTGGTGCCGATAATTAAATTGTTATGATTATTTTATAATATTATACTATCAAAGACTTTTTATATTTGGTTGAAATCTTTTGGTGTGTATTATTCTAAAATGTATGGTTGTTCATCATATCTCTATTATTTGTTCTATATTTTAATTTTTTGTATAGTTGATTGCACCTAAAGGACGTGTTCGTGGTGGGCTTATATCCAGACTTCAACATCACAATCACCATCTCCATCTCCATCATCATCATCATCATCATCATCTTTGACACCTTTACCATCACTTTTATTAGATATAAGCCCACCACCTATTGTCCTTCATGCACACACTTTTGATCAATCATCAATTTCTACCCCACCTTTTACACCGACAGTTCCCCCATTTACAATACCATCGACATCATAAAACTCAATTATTTATTTTGTATATACAAAATACTTATATTTGATAAAAGTATTTAGATATTTATATTTAATTATTTGATAAAGATAATAAAAGATAATCCTAAATTAAGTACGGATTATCAATTATAGATATTATTATTTTATATAAGTATTTTAATCTTATTATTCAGAATTCAAAATAAATAATAAGTATTTAATTATTTTATGATGTATTTAATCATGGTGATTAAATATTTATTTTATAATTTTTATGAATATAATAAAAAATAAATTTATAGGCATAAAATTTTATATTATTTGATATATTTTAAAATTTATAAAAATCCTAAATTAACTTATAATGAGAAGATCATAAAAATAAATATTTATTATTTTAATAAAAATATAATATAAAAAGCTAATAATCAAAATCTTATGCAATGCTTTAATTATTAAAAATTTTAGTAAGTGCAAAAATAAAACATGAATTCAAATAAACTAATGTCAATTTGATAGAACTTTTCAATTGTGTTAATAAGGCAAAAAATTATTTTAAGTAATTTTAGGACAAAATAAATATCATTAGTAATATTTAAAAAAAAATTGAAACTCTAAAAAACACTTGAAGTGTTCTTTTAATAAACACTTGGAGATTATTTTTTTATTACACTTAAAGTGTTATTTTAAAAATTCAAATTTTTTTGTAACTATTTTTTAAAAGATTCCTATTATCATAAAAAAAGTTTTATTACAGTTTTATTAATATAAATATATTCATTATTTTAGATTTTTTATAAGTATTTTTTTATAATCATACAAATAATAATTTTAAGCTTTTATTAATACAAATGTTTATGTATATTCATTTATTAATTCAAAAAAGTTAAAAATTGTTTATAATTATAGAATAAATTATTTAATGTTTTTATTAATACAGATATTTAAATTTATTTTTTAATTAAATCAAATATTATATTGTAAATATTTTTAATATTTTATAATTCTATATATAGTTAATTTAGGCTTTATTAAAATAAATTTTTATTTGTATTTATATATTTTTGTTATTATATATTTATAATATCCTATTTTTATTATTATATGAGAAGGCATCTTTCAAGGAACCCTAATCTATAGACCATGACAACCCTTTAATATAAAAAAGTACATCAAATATTAAAACAAATAATATAAAAAAAGAAAATAATTTAGAATAGATTAATGATAAAAATAATCCTTAGTTAAATAGCTAGAAAAAATTCCAAGCTAAATGTATATATTTTGTAAAAATTATTAATTAAGGATGAATCGCTTGCATTTAATATATAATTGTAAAAAAATTTGTAGAGAATGATTTAGCGAGTGTTTTTTTCTCGAGTTAAGTAGCTAGAAAAAATCTGTATCTAAAGTCATTGCTAAATTTTCTGTCATTCTGTGACAAATTCTGCAACAATAATAGCTAGGGAAATTTTTCAATCGAAAATTTCTATCTCTAATTTGTCACAAATCCATTTCAAATTTATTATTCAATGTAAAATCAAATACTCTCGCTATTCCCTAGCTAATCCCTTGCAAATTAGCAAGGGAATATATTCCTAGCATAATATTCGTAGGTAATTATTATAGATAGATAAATATAGATATAGACATATAGATAAATAGGAATATAGAGTGATAGGCAGACAGACTGATAGATAGATAGATTTATAGATTTATAGAAAGATAGACATATATAAAGATAAATATATAATTAAATAGACAACTAGACATATAGACTAATAGATAGAAAGAAGGATGGACATATAGGTATATAGGTAAGTAGATTAATAGACAAATAGATAGATAGATAGATAAATAAACATAAAGGTAGATAAACAGAAA
The DNA here is from genome assembly GCA_029783825.1 of Sapria himalayana. Classification (NCBI taxonomy): domain Eukaryota; kingdom Viridiplantae; phylum Streptophyta; class Magnoliopsida; order Malpighiales; family Rafflesiaceae; genus Sapria; species Sapria himalayana. The sequence goes on along the minus strand of JAREIK010002528.1, from coordinate 504,860 downwards.
GAATTATAGACAAATAGAAATATAGATATATAGATAGATAGACAGACAGATAGATAGACAGATAGATAGATAGATAGTCAGATCGAAAGATTTGTAGATATAAAGATAGATAAATTGATAGAAAGATAGATAAATAGATAGATAGATAAATAGGTAGATAGATAGATAGATAAATATTTAATAGATAGATAGATATATATATATATATACATATAAATATATAGAAAGATAGATTGATTGACAGATAGAGGGACAAATAGATCGATTGAAAAATGGATAAATAGATAGATTAATTAATGATTAGATAGACAAATAGACAGATATATATATATATATATATATATATATATATATATATATATAGTAAGCTAGATAGTTTGACAAATAGTTAGATAGAGAGATTAGTAGATATTAAGATATACAAATTGATTGAAAGATAGATAGATATATGGATTATAGACACATATATAGGTAGACAGGTAGATATATAGAATAGATAGATATTTAATAGATAGACAGAAAGATAAATAGTTAGATAGATAAATAGATAGATAGACATATAGACATATAAAAAGAAAGATACATTAATAGATTTATAGATAGACAAATCGAGAGCTAAACAGAATTGATAGTTGGATAGATAGATAGATTGATAGATGGTGAGATAGACAAATAGACAAATAGAAAAATAAATAGATAGATAAATAGCTAGAAAGACAAATAGATAGATAAACAGACAGATAGATAGATAGATAGATAGACATATAGACAAATGATCGTAGAAAGATAGATCGATATACAAATAACAGAAAGATAAATAGAAAGATAGATATACAAAAAGAGAGAGATAGACAAATAGATATATTAATAGAAAGATAGATTGACATATAAAGAAATTGACATATAGATAGATATACAGATAGACATATAGTCAGTTAGATAGGTAGACATGTAGACAAGTTGATAGACAAATAAATAGATAGATATATAAAGAAATAGTTAGATAGATAGATAAATGGATATATAAAAAGATAGATGATTGACTGAGACACACATATATAGACTAATATACAAATAGATAGAGAGATATACAAATAGATAGATAGAGAGATAGGCAAAATGATAGATAGATAGATATATAGATAGATATATATATAGATAGACCAATTGAAAGAGAGATAGATAGACAAATATACAAAATGATAGCTAGATAGATAGACAGATAAAGATATAAACAAATAAATAGATAATTTGATTGATTGATTGAAAGATAGATAGATTGACTAATTTAAAGATAGATAGATAGACATAAAGAAAGATAGACAGATAGATATATATATAATGATAGACAATAGATAGATAGATAGATAGAAAATAGATAGGTAGACAAATAGAAAGATAAGAAGATAGATGGATAAATAGATACTCAAATAGACAATTAGACAAATATATAGATAGATAAAGAGATAGATAGGAAGAGAGATAGATAAAAAGATATAGAGATATATAGACAAATAGTTAGAGCGATAGATTGATAGATTGACAGATTGAAAGATAGATAGATAGACAGAAAGATATAAAGATAGATAGACATATAGATAGATATATAGATAGACATATATATAAATAGATAGATAGATTGCTAGATAGAAAATAGATAGATATACATATAGATTGATACAAGTTTGAGAGATAGAAAGATAGATAAATAGACAGATAGTCTGATAGATAGATAGATAGAAAGATAGATAGATATACATATAGATAAATAGACAAATAGACAGGTTTACTAAAAGACTAATAGACATATAGATAGATATATCGAAAGAAAGATATATAGATAGATTGAAAGATAATTAGATAGAAAGATAGATATATAGATAGATAGAAAGATACATAGATAGATAGACAAATAGTTAGATAGATAGAAAGACAAATATACATATTGACTAATAGATAGATAAATAGATAGGTAGATCGATAGGTAGATAGATAGGTAGATTGACATATAGATAGTGGGATAGATAAATTGATTGATAGACAGATATATTAAAACATAGACATATAGACAGAAAGATAAATAGACAAATAGATAAATACATAGATAGATACATAGGTATACAGGTAGATAGGTAGATATGTAGATAGGTAGACATATAGAGACACAGATAGATGCATAGATAGATATACACATAGATATATAAATTGATAGACATATAGGTAAATAGGTAGATAGAAAAATAGATGGACATATAGATAGAGAGATAGATAGGCAAGTAGATAGAAAGATTAATAGATATATAGATAGATAGAATTATAAAAATATAGATAGATAAATAAAACATATAGACAAATAGTCTGATAGAAGGATAGACATGTAGACAAATAAAAAGAAAGATATATAGACAAATATACAAAAAGATAGATAGATTAACAAATAGATAGATAAATAGATATATAGATAGATAGATAGATTGAATGATAGATAAATTGATAGATAGAGAGAAAATAGATAGATAGATAGATAGACATATAGATAGATAAATAGATAGATAGATATTAAAGATAGATAGATATATAGAGAGATAGATAGATAGACAGTTAGTTAGATAGATACAATGATATCCACATAGACAGATAGACTAATAGACTAATAGACTGAAAGATAGATAAATAGAAATTAAGAGAGATAGATAGATTGATTGATAGATAGATAGATAGATAGATAGATTGAATAATAGACAAATAGATAGATAAAAACACATATAAACTAATAGACATACAGACAGATAGACAAATATACAGTTAGAAATATAGATACATTGATAGACAAATAGAAATGATTATAATTAAAAATGTAGATAGTTAAATATATAGACAGATAGATAGATAAATATATAGACAGACTGATAGACATATAGATAGATAGATACATAGACAAATAGATAGATTAATAGATATTGAAAAATGGATAGATAGATAGATTAATATATGATTAGATAGACAAATAGACAACTAGACAAATAGATATATAGATAGAAATATAGATAGTTTGACTGATAGTTAGATAGAGAGATTAGTAGATATTAAGATAGACAAATTGATAGAAAGATAGATAGATTATAAACACATATATAGGTAGACATATAGAGAGACAAAATAGATAGATGATTAATAAATAGATAGATGATTAATAAATAGATAGATAGTTTGTTAGAAAGCTAGAAAAATAGATAGACATATAGACATATAGAAAGATATATACAGTAATAGATATATAGATAGACATATAGACATATTTAACAGATGGATAGATAGACAGATTGATAGATAAAGAGATAGACAAATAGACAAATAAAAAAATAAACAAATAGATAGAAAGAAAAATAGACATATAGATAGATAGATAGACATATAGACAAATGATAGTAGAGAGATAGATAGATAGACAAATATTAGATAAAAAATAGAAAGATAGATATATAGAAAGATAAAATGATTGATAGATAGACAGATAGAGAGGTAGACAGTTAGACATATTGACAGAAAGATAGATTGACATATAAAAAAATTGACAGATAGATATATAGCTAGATATGCATATTAACAGATAGACATATAGTTAGTTAGACAAGTAAACATGTAAATAAGTAGTCATACAAATAAATAGATAGATAAATAAATAAATAATTAGATAGATAGACAGATAGATATATAGAAAGATAAATAGATATAATGAGACACAGATAGATAAACAAATATACATATAGATAGAGAGATAGACAAATAGATAGATGGAGAGAATCAAAATGATAGATAGATAGATATATTGATAGATATATATATATATATATAAACTTTAATTGAAAGAGAAATAGATAGAAAATTTACAAAAAGATAGTTAGATAGATAACAGAGAGAAATATAAACAAATAGATAGATAGATAGATAGACAGATAGATAGACTGAAAGATAGATAGATTTACTAATTTATAGATAGTAGATAGACATATAGATAGATATGTAGATAGAAAGATAAAAATATAGATAGATAAACAAATACACAAATAGACAGTTAGACAGATATAAATAAAGATAAAGAGATGCATAGATATATAAATAGAGAGATAGAGAGATATAGAGATATACAGATAGTTAGATAGTTAGAGAGATAGATTGATAGATAGACAGATTGAATGATAGATAGACAGGCAGAAAGATATAAAGGTAGATAGGCATATAGATAGATAGATAGATAAACATATATACAAATAGTTAGATAGATTGTTAGATAGACAAATAGATAGATAGACTTATAGATTGATAGAATTTAGAGAGATAGAAAGATAAATAAATAGATAGATTGGCAGATAGATAGATATACATATAGATAGATAGACAAATAGACATATATACTAATAGATTGATAAACATATAGACAGATATATCGAAAGAAATATATATAGATAGACTAAAAGATAATTATATAGAAAGATAGATATATAGATAGATAGAAAGACACATAGATAGATATATAGTTAGATAGATATAAAGACAAATAAACATATTGACTTATAGATAGATAGACAAATAGATAGGTAGAAAGACAAATAGACATATTGACTGATAGATAGATAAATAGATAGGTAGATAGATAGTTAGATTGAAACATAGACAGATAGATAGATAGATAAATAGACAAACAGATAGATACATAGAAAGATACATAGTTATACAGGTAGATAGGTAGATATGTAGATAGGTAGACTAATAGATAAATAGATAGATGCATAGATAGATTGATAAATTAATAGACATATAGATAAATAGATAGATAGACAAATATATAGACATATTGATAGATAAATAGATAGACAAGTAGATAGAAAGATTAATAGATATATAGATAGAAAGATTAATAGATATATAGATAGATAGAATGAGAGAATTATAGATAGATAGAAAAAAATCATATAGACAAAGAGTCAAATAGAAGGATAGATAGGTATACAAATAGAAAGAAAGACATATAGACAAATATACAAATAGATATATAGATAGATTGAAAAATAGATAGATAAATAAATATATATATACATATATATAGATTGATTAATGATTGATAGATAGATAAATAGATAAATAGATAGATAGATAGACATATAGATAGATAAATAGACAAATAGATATTAAAGATAGATAGATATATAGAAAGACATATAGACAAATAATTAGATAGACAGATAAAATGATAATCAGATATACAGATATACTAATAGACTAATATACTGATAGATAGATAGATAGATATAAAAAATTAAGATAGATAGATAGATAGATTAATAGACAGATAGATAGATAAATAGACATATAAACTGATAGACAGATAGATAGATATACAATTAGAAAGATCGATACATTGATAGACAAATAGAAATGATTATAATTAAATATATAGATAGTTAAATATATTGTCTAATAGATAGATAAATAGATAGATACATAGAAATACTGATAGACATATAGATAGATTGATACATAGATAGATAGACAGATAGATAGAGAGATAGAGAGATAGATAGATAATTGGAAAGACACAATTACAGAGAGATAGTTAGACAGGTAGAAAGATAGAGAGATATATATATAGCGAGATAGAGAGATAGATAGATATATAGATTAATAGACAAAGAGAGAGATTGATAGATTGATAGATAAACAAATTTTTAAATAGCCATATAGATAGACCTATATACATATAGATAGATAGACAGATAGACATAAAGACATATAGACAGATAGACATATAAACCTATACACAAATAGATAGATAGATAGTCAAACAGATTGATAGATAGATAGGCAGATAGATAGATAGACATAGAGACATATAGACATATAGACAAATACATTGATAGACAAAGGGATCATATAGATATATAAATAAAAATATCGATAGATAAATAGATAGACAAATAGAATGATAGATAGATAGATTTATAGACATATAGGCATATAGACTCATATACAGATAGACAGATAGATAGATAAATAGATAAACAGATAAGCAGATAGATAGATAGATAGATAGACAAATATATAGATAGTCAGATAGATAGATACATAGATAGATAGACAAATAAATAGATAGACAATTAGATATATTGAAATATTTAAAAATACACAGATAGACATATATAGATAGATAGACAGATATACAAATATAGATATATAGATAGACAAATAGATAGATAAACATATTGACAGATAAATAGATAGACATATAGACATATAGATAGATTGACAGATAGATGATTAGACAAATAGATAGATAAATATATTGACAGATAAATAGATAGACAAATAGACAGATAAATAGAAAGCCATATATAAATATAGATAGTTAGATAGATAGATAGATTAATATATAGGCAAGTAGGTATATAGATAAATAGATAGATATATAGATAGACATATATATAATTGTACAATTAGACATATAGAAATAGTGATGGATAAACAACTAGAGCGATAGATAGATAAAATATAAAAAGATAGACAAATAGACAAATAGACAGATATATAGCGAGAGAGATAGAATGATTAACATATAGAAAATTATATAGATATACATATAGATAGATATATAGAAAAAATGACACATTTAAAGATAAGGAGATAGATTGATTGATTGATAGATTGATTGATAGATTGATTGATATATAGATAGATAGATGGGTAGATAGGTAGACAAGTAGACAGGTAGATAAGTAGATAGGTAGATAAAAAGACAAATAGAGAGATAGATAGATAGATAGATATATAGAATAATAGATAAATAGTTAGATAGAATGATAGATAGACAAATAGATAGATAAAAAGATAGATAAATATATAGTTAGATAGAAAGATTGATAAATAGGAAAATAGATAGATAGATAAATAGGTAGTTAGACTGATATAATGATAGAATGAAAGATATATAGATAGATAAACAAATAGATATATAGACAAATAGATAGATAGATAGTTAGAAATATATATAGATAGATTGATAGATAGATATTTAGATTGATTGATAGTGAAATAGATAGATTGATAGATTGAAAGATTTAAAAATTAATATGTCGTTAGTAAAATAATTACGTAAACATATAGTCAGATAGACATATAGATAAATAGCTAGATTGATATAAAGATAGATAGATATATAGATTCATATATTTAGTGATTTATTTATAGATTGATAGATAAATATAAAAATAGATAGATAGATTGATTGATTGATCGATCGATAGATATATAGATAAATAGATATAAAGATAATTAAATAGATAGATAGATAGATAGATAGCTAGACAAATAAATAAAAAGACATATAGATAGATAGACATGCAGATAGTTTGATCGATAGAGATACATATAGAAAAATAGATAGATAGAAAGATAGATAGATATATAGATTGAAAGATTGATAAAAAGGAAATTAGATAGGTAGATAAATTGTTGGATAGATAGATATAATGATAGAATGAAATATAGTTAGATAGATAAACAAATAGATAGATAGACAAAGAGATATATAGATAGATAGCTAGTTATATAGAAAGAAAGATATATAGATTGACAGATAGATAAATAGATAGATTGATTGATAGTCAAATAGATAGATTGATAGATAGAAAGATTTACAAATTAATCTGTAGATAGAAAAATAATTACATATATAGACAGTCCATAGACATATAGATAGATAGCTAGGTTGATAGATAGGTAGATAGATAGATAGATAGATACATATATTGGTTGATTGATTGATTTATCGATTGAAAGACAAATAGAAAGACAAACAGATAGATAGATAGATACACAGATAGATAAATAAATAGATAGATAGATAATTAAATAGATAGATAGCTAGATACCTAGACAAACAAATAGATTGATAGGTAGAGAGATATTACAATTACAATTAGAAAGATATACATATAGATGGACATATTACAATTAGAAAATAAATAGATATTACAATTATAAAGACAAATAGATAGATAGACATACAGATAGTCTAATAGATAGATAGATAGATATAAAAATAGACAAAAAGATAGATATTACAATTAGAAAGATATACATATAGATAGATAGATAGGCAGACAGATAGATAAATAAATACATAGATAGATAGATAGATTGGTAGAGAGATAGACATGTAGATAGATAGGTAAACATGTAGATAGGTTGATGGTTATGCAAGTAGATAGGTATACATGTAGAAAAGATAGCAAAGTACATAGGTAGACAGGTAGATAGGTAGATAGGTATACACATAGATAGGTAGACTGGTAGACAGGTCGATAACTTGACAAATATACATGTATATAAGTATAAAGGTAGATAGATATACAGGTAGACAAGTTGACAGTTACACATATAGGTTGGTAAAGAGGTAGATAGGTATACATCTACATAGATAGAAAGTAGATAGGTAGACGGGTAGACACGTATATATGTGGACAGTTGATAGGTAGACATATAGACAGGTAGACTGGTAAACAGGTTGACTGATAGATAGATAGATATAATATATATTGAAATATAGACTAATAGATAGATAGACAGATAGATAGACAATTAGACAGATAGATAGATAGATAGACAGATATAGACATAGACTGATAGACCTTTAGAAAGAAAGATATATAGATAGATGGTTAGATAGATAGATAGATTGGTAGATAGGTAATTAGATAAATAAATAGATAGATAGATATTAAAATTAGAAAGACAAATAGATAGATAGACATACAGATAGTCTGATAGATAGATAGATAGATAAAAAAATAGACAAAAAGATAGATATTACAATTAGAAAGATATACATATAGATAGATAGACAGACAGACAGATAGATAAATAAATAAATAAATAGATAAATAGATAGATAGGTAGAGAGATAAACATTTAGATAGATAGGTAGACATGTAGATAGGTTGATGGTTATGCAAGTAGATAGGTAGATAGGTAGAAAGGTAGAAAAGTACACAGGTAGACAGGTAATAGGTAGATAGGTATACACATAGATAGGTAGACTGGTAGAGAGGTCGATAACTTGACAAATATACATGTATATAAGTATAAAGGTAGATAGATATACTGGTAGACAAGTTGACAGTTACACATATAGGTTGGTAAAGAGGTAGATAGGTATACATCTACATAGATAGAAAGTAGATAGGTAGACGGGTAGACACGTATATATGTGGACAGTTGATAGGTAGACATATAGACAGGTAGACAGGTAGACAGATTGACTGATAGATAGATATAATATATATTGAAAGATAGACTAATAGATAGATAGATAGATAGACAATTAGGTAGATAGATAAATAGATAGACAGATAGAGACATAGACTGATAGACTGATAGAGAGAAAGATATATAGATAGATGGTTAGATAGATAGATAGGTAGATAGGTAATTAGATAAATAAATAGATAGATATATAGATATATAGATAGATTGATAGATACATAGATACAAGTTAGATATATAGACAGAAAAATAGATAAATAGATAGATAGATTAATTAAAATATAGAAAGTTAGATAGATAGATATAAAGATAAACAGATACACAGATAGATAATTAAGTAGATAGAAACATAATTAGATAGATAGATAGATTTATAGATAGATAAATAGATAAATATATATATTGATAAATATAATATAAATATATAGATAGATGGTAGATATATATATATATATATATCTACATATATAAAGAAAGAAAGAATGATAGATAGATAGGTGAATAGATAAAAAGATAGAAATATAGATAGATAGACTTATAGATAGATCGATAGATAGATAAATTGGTAGAAAGAAGAAAGACAGACCGATAAATAGATAAATTGGATATATATATATAGAAAGATAAAAAGATAGATAAATAAATACTTAGATGGAAATATATATTGATAGATAGATAGGTAGATAGAAACATAAATAGATAGATAGATGATTAGAAATATAGAAAGAAAGATACATAGATAGATAGATAGATAAATAGATAGATTGATATATAGATAGATAGATAAATTGATTAATAGATATATAAAAAGATAGATAGATAGATATATAGATAGAAAGAGACATAAATAGATTATTAGATAAATAGATATATAGATAAAGAAAATGATAAATAGAATAATAGATAAATCGAAATATATAAATAGATAGAAAGATATATAGATATACAAAGATAGATAGATAGATAGATATATAGATAGATTGATACATAGACAGATAGATAGTTAGACATGCAAATAGAAAAATAAATAGGTATATATATATATATAATAGATAGAGAGATAAATAGATGAATAGATAGATAGAAAGATAGACGGGTAGTTATATTGATAGATAAATAGACAAACAGATAAATATATAGATATATAGTTAGACATTAATATTTATATATGCATATATACATAATCATAGAAATAGATAGATAAATAGATAGAAAGATTGATAGACATATAAATAGATAGACAAATAGATAGATAGCTATATAGATATTTTGACAGATAGATAAATTGACAAATAGATAGACATTATGATAAATAGATAGATAATTTGATTGATAGATATGCACATAGATAGATAGAGAGATAGAAAGATAAATATATAGATAGATAAACAAATAGATAGACTGATATACAAGCAAATATATATTTAGATAGATAGATAGATATATATATATATATATATATAACAAAACATAGATATATAGATAAATAGATAAATAGACAAATAGACGGATAGATAGATAGACAGGTAGATATATTGATACATATATAAATAAATAAAAAATAGATACATAAATAGTCAAAAGATAAATAGACTTATAGTTAGATAGATAGTTAGTTAGATAGATACATCGATAGATAAATAGATAGAAATAAATAAATAAATAAATATATATATATAGACACACACACACATTGATAGATATATAAAAATAAAGGAAGATGGATATATAGAAAGATATATTGACAGACAGACATATAGATAGATAAGTATAGAAATATATCGATAAATAGATAGATAGATATATAAATAGACATATTGATTGATTAATTGTTAGATAGATTGATAAATCGATAGAAAGATAGATATATAGATTTATTGATTGATTGACATGCAGATTGATAGATATAACAAATTAATAGATATATTGAAAAGATATATACATAGTCTAATAGATAGATTGATAAATAAATTGATAGATAGATAGAAATATAGATAAATAGATTGATTGATCGATCGATAGATAGATTGGGAAAGAGATAGAATGATATATAGATAGATAAAAAGATAGATACATAGATATATAAAAAAATGAATAGAAAGAAAGATAGATAGACAAATTGATAGATAGATAGATAAATAAATATATAGGTATATAGGCAGATAGGCAGATAAATAGATAGACAGATAGAAATATAGCCACATAGATAGATTTATAGACATATAGACAGATAGACAAATAGACAGATATATACATAGACAGATCTTTTGATAGATAGATAGATAGATAAACAAATTGACAACATATTGGTAGAAAAGTAGATAGAAAGATAGATATATAGAGAGAAAGACATATTACTATATATTTAGATAGAAAGATTACTAGCTAGCTAGATAGATAGAAAGATACACAAATTGACAAATAGACAGATAGGTAGATAAATAGATAGACAGATAGACATTTAGACAGGTAGATAGAAAGATAGACAGATTGTCAAAAAGAAAGATTGAAAAAAAGACAGAGAAAATTAAGCAGATAGACATATATATTAATAAAAATACAAATATATATATAGACAGAAAGACATTTAGACATATAGTCAGATAAATATATAGACAGATTGATAGATTTTCAGATTGACAGATTGATAGATACATAGAAAAATAGATAATTTCATAAATAGACAAATAGACAGATTGGCAGATAGGTAGATAGGCAGATAAAAAATAGATAGATAGATAGATAGATTTACAAATAGACTTTTAGATAGATAAAGAGATAGATGGACAAATAGATAGATAGATTTATTGATATAAAGAATGAAAGATATATAGAGAGATAGATAGATAAAAAGATATATAGATAGATAGATAGATAGAAACATATATAGATACATAGACAGATAGATAGCTAGATAAACAGAGAGATAGATAGATTGTTAGATAGATATATAGATAGATAGATAGACAGATTGATAGACATACATATAGATAGATATACAAATAGACATATAGATACATAGACAGAAAGATATATAGCTAGATAGATAAATATATAAATAGATTAATAAATAGATATATAAAAAGATAGTTAGTCATTAAGTTCGATTGTTAGATAGTCATATAGACATATAGACTAATAGACAGAAAGATTGATATACAACTAGATAGATAAACAAATTGACAGAATAACAAGTTTACTGATAGACAGTAGACAAGTAGATAGATAGATCGATCGATAGAAAGAAAAAAAGAAAAAATGAAAATACAAAGAAAAAAAGATAGATAGATAAATAGATAGATAAATAGATAGATAAATAGATAGATAGTTAGAAAGATATAAAGATAGATAGAAAGATAGATAGATATATGGTTAGATAAATAAAAAGAAATATAAATGAATAGATAGACTGATAGATAAATAGATAAATAAAAGGTTAGATAGATAGTGAGATAGAGATATAGATAGATATATATAGATATATATAGATATATAGATAAATAAATTTATTGATTAATGGAAAGAAAGAAAGAAAGATAGAAAGATATATAATAGATAGATAGATCGATAGATAAATTGACACATAGACAGATAGACAAATAGATATATAAACATTTAGATATATATATACAGACAGATAGATAGATATATAGATAGACAATTAGATAGATAAACATATTGATACATAGATAGACATATAGATAGATAGATAGATAGACAAATACATAGATAGATAGATTGACTTATTGAAAGATAAATAGATAGATAAATAAATAGATAGACAGATAAAGAGACAGGAGACAGATAGACATATAGATACATATATAGATATATAGATTGACAAATAGATAGACAAGCAGATAGAGAGATAAATTGTTATACAGAAAGACAATTATACATATATAAAAATATACAAATAGTTAGATAGAGATAAATATATATACAGATAGATAGATAAATAGATAGAGATATAGAAAGGTAGATAGATAGAAAAATAGAGAGATAGAAAGAAATATAGATATATTTATAGATAGAGAGACATTACATAAAGAGAGAGATAGATAGATATATAGGTATATAGATATATCGATAGATTGGTTGATTGACAAATAGATTGATTGATCCATAGATAGACATATACATAGATAGACATTTACATAAAGAGAGAGATATAGATATATTGATTATTTATGTATACATATACATAAATAATATAGATAGATAGATAGACATATAGAAAAATAGATAGCCATATAGGCATATAGATAGATAGACAGATAGAAAGATAGACAGACATATATATATACACACACACACACGCACACACACACAAAGATAGATTGATAGATAGACAGATAGATATAAAGATAGATAGATAGATAGAATTTTAAATAGATAGATAGATAGATAAACTTATATAAAGATAGATAGTTATACAAATAGACATAGATATATAGATATTTCAATAGATAGATAGACATACTGATAAAGATATCGTCAATAGATAGATAGAAAGATATAAAGATTGGTAGTTAGACATATAGACATATAGAGAGATAGAGAGACAGAAATAAACAAATATATTGATAGATAGAAAAGAATATATATAGATACACAAAAAGTGAAATAGACAGATAGACATATGCACAGATTGGCAGATAAATAAATAAGTAGATAAACCAAAAGACTGATAGAAAGATATATAGATAGACAAATAGATAAATTTCATAGATATATAGATAGTCAGATTGATAGATAGATAAATAGACATATTTGATAGATTTATGTATTGACAAATAGATATATAAAAAAATAGATCGATTGATAGAAAAATAGTCATATAAACAATAAGACATATAGGTAGACATATATATAGATATATTGAATGATATATGGATATATAGATAGACAAGTAGAAAGATACACATATAGATAGAAAGATAGAAAGATAGATAAATAAATAGACAGATATACAGATAGACAATTAGATAGATAGATAGATAGAGAGAGAGAAATATATATATATATATATATATATATATATATATATATATTTATATATATACACAAACACATATATAGATAGATAGATAGATATATAGATAGTTAATTAGATAGACAAATAATTTGATAAGTAAATAAGCATATAGATAGAGAGACTGATAGTCAGATTGATAGATAGACAGATATATAAATAAATAGATAGACAAAAAGACAAATAGATTGGTAATTAGATAGTCATGTAGACATATAGATAGAAAGAAATATAGGTTGATATACAGATATAAAAATATACAAATAGATAGATAATAGATATATAAAATGTTAGAAATATATACAGATAGATAGATAGATAGATAAATAGATAAATGGCATATAGACCGATAGATAGATGATAGATATAAAGATAGTATTATAGATAGATATACATATAGAGAGATAGAAATGAAGACATATAGAAAGATATAAAGATTGATAGATAGATAGATAGATAATATATAGATAGATAAATAGTTAGATAGATAGATAGATAGACACATTGACACATAGATACATCGACAAATAGATAGATGGATGGATAGATAGGCAGATACACAGATATATAGATAGAAAGCAAGATAGATACATAGATAGACAGATAGATAGATAGACAGAATGATAGATAGATATAATAGATAGATTAGTAGAAAGACAAATGGATAGATAGAAAATAAATTATAGATAGATAGATAGATAGATAAAAAAAGATATATAGATACATAAATAGATAGACTAATATACTTGAACATAGATTGACATATAGACAGACAGATAGATAAATAAATAATAAATAAATAGATACATAGACAGATATACATATATATAGATAGATAGGTAGGTAAATAGATTGATAGATATATAGATAGACAAATATGCATATAGGCAAATAGGCATATATACATATAGATAAATAAGTAGATAGATAGTCTAATAGACATGTATACATATATACAGATAGATAAATAAACAAATAGTTAAATAAAAAGATAGATAGATAGGAAGATAATTAGTTAGTCAATTAGATAAATAGAAAGATATACATAAGATAGATAGATAGATAGGCCGATAGGCAAATAGGCAGATGACAAATAGAAATATAGATAGATAGTTAGATAGATAAATATATAGATAGGCAAATAAAATATAGATTTTTAGTAGATTGATACAAAGAAAGAAAGAAAATATATAGATATATAGACATTCATATAGACTATTTGATAGTTACACAGATAGATATATAGAAAGATAAACACATATATTGTTAATTAGATATATCGATAGATAGATAGATAGATAGATAGATTGATTGATAGATATAAAAATTAACAGATAGATAGATAGATAGACAATATATAGATATAGAGACAGACATATAGATAAATATATAGATAGATAGACAACTAAACAGATAGAGATATAGACAGATAGATTAAAATAATGATATACAAATAGAAAGATAGATATATTGATAGTAAAAAAGACAAATATATATATATAGATACATAAAAATATAGATTGACTAATGGACTGAAAGATAGTTAAATAGTTAGAAAGAAAGATAGATAGAAACATATATATATATATATATATATATATATATATATATATATCAGATAGTTATATAAACAGATATATAGATTCAAAGACATTTAAACAAAGTGAGAGATAGATATATTGACATTTAAAAAATAGTAAAATAGATAGATATACATGTAGATAGACAGATAGAGAGATATATACACAAATACAAAGATAGGTACATAGATAGATAGATAGGTAGTTAGTTAGATAGATATATATATATATATATAGAAAGGCATATAGACAAATAGCCAAATAGACATATAAATAGATTAACATATAGACAAATATATATATGCACATATAGATAGATTAGAAGATAGGTAAATATGAAGATAGATAGTAAACAAGTATACAGAAAAATAGATAGATAGAAAGATGGATAGATAAATAGATAAATAGATAGACAAATAGACAGATTGACATATAGAGATATATATAGATAAACATATATATAGATATATAAGTAGATAGATAGATATACTAAAAGATAGATATGTAGATAGATAGAAAGAGAAATAGTTAGATAATTAGATAGTTATATAGTTAGACAAATAGAGAAAGTCATATATATAGATTTACTCATTGACAGATTGGAAAATAGATTCTTTAATAGATAGATAAATAAATTGTTCAGAAAATATAAATATAGACCTATAAAGAGATAGACAAATAGATAGAGAGATAGATAGATATATAGACATATAGATAGGTATATAGATAGACAAGTAGAAAGATAGATATAAAGGTATATAAATAAATAGATAGATAGTCAGATAGATAGATAGGAATATAGATAGATAAATTGTAAGTAAGATAAATAGATATAATGATAGAAAGATAGATAGATAGATAGATACTAAGTTAAATAGATAAACATATAGGTATATGACCAAATAGACATATAGATAGATATTCAGATAGATAGATAGTAAAATAGATAGACAATTAGATAAATATACATATAGTAATATAGATAGATTTATAGACAAATAAATAGAAACATAGATATATACAGAGAGATAGTTATTAAGATTAATAGATAGAAAGATAGATTGGTGGACAAAAAGACCAATAGACAGAACAAAAGATAGACATATAGACATATAAATAAATTGACATATAAATAGATAGGCAGATTGGTATATAGATTGCTAGTTAGATAAAGAGAGAGTGAGAAATATAGATAATTAGAGATATAGATACCCAAATTGATAAATAAGCAAATAGAATAAAGTTAGATAAACAAATTGACATATAGATCAATAGATGGATAGATAGACAAACAATTGATAGATAAATAGATATATAA
>JAREIK010002528.1:471373-484609 GCA_029783825.1 Sapria himalayana | reverse complement strand
TATCTATCTATCTATATCTATCTATCTATTTATCTATCTATATGTCTATCTATCTATCTATCTATCTATTTTCTCTCTATCTATCAATTTATCAATCATTCAATCTATCTATCTATCTATATATCTATTTATCTATCTATTTGTTAATCTATCTATCTATCTTTTTGTATATTTGTCTATATATCTTTCTTTTTATTTGTCTACATGTCTATCCTTCTATCAGACTATTTGTCTATATGTTTTATTTATCTATCTATATTTTTATAATTCTAACTATCTATATATCTATTAATCTTTCTATCTACTTGCCTATCTATCTCTCTATCTATATGTCCATCTATTTTTCTATCTACCTATTTACCTATATGTCTATCAATTTATATATCTATGTGTATATCTATCTATGCATCTATCTGTGTCTCTATATGTCTACCTATCTACATATCTACCTATCTACCTGTATACCTATGTATCTATCTATGTATTTATCTATTTGTCTATTTATCTTTCTGTCTATATGTCTATGTTTTAATATATCTGTCTATCAATCAATTTATCTATCCCACTATCTATATGTCAATCTACCTATCTATCTACCTATCGATCTACCTATCTATTTATCTATCTATTAGTCAATATGTATATTTGTCTTTCTATCTATCTAATTATTTGTCTATCTATCTATGTATCTTTCTATCTATCTATATATCTATCTTTCTATCTAATTATCTTTCAATCTATCTATATATCTTTCTTTCGATATATCTATCTATATGTCTATTAGTCTTTTAGTAAACCTGTCTATTTGTCTATTTGTCTATTTATCTATATGTATATCTATCTATCTTTCTATCTATCTATCTATCGGACTATCTGTCTATTTATCTATCTTTCTATCTCTCAAACTTGTATCAATCTATATGTATATCTATCTATTTTCTATCTAGCAATCTATCTATCTATTTATATATATGTCTATCTATCTATCTATCTATATGTCTATCTATCTTTATATCTTTCTGTCTATCTATCTATCTTTCAATCTGTCAATCTATCAATCTATCAATCTATCGCTCTAACTATCTGTCTATATATCTCTATATCTTTTTATCTATCTCTCTTCCTATCTATCTCTTTATCTATCTATATATTTGTCTAATTGTCTATTTGAGTATCTATTTATCCATCTATCTTCTTATCTTTCTATTTGTCTACCTATCTATTTTCTATCTATCTATCTATCTATCTATTGTCTATCATTATATATATATCTATCTGTCTATCTTTCTTTATGTCTATCTATCTATCTTTAAATTAGTCAATCTATCTATCTTTCAATCAATCAATCAAATTATCTATTTATTTGTTTATATCTTTATCTGTCTATCTATCTAGCTATCATTTTGTATTTGTCTATCTGTCTCTCTTTCAATTGTCTATCATATATATATCTATCTATATATCTATCTATCTATCATTTTGCCTATCTCTCTATCTATCTATTTGTATATCTCTCTATCTATTTGTATATTAGTCTATATATGTGTGTCTCAGTCAATCATCTATCTTTTTATATATCCATTTATCTATCTATCTAACTATTTCTTTATATATCTATCTATTTATTTGTCTATCAACTTGTCTACATGTCTACCTATCTAACTGACTATATGTCTATCTGTATATCTATCTATATGTCAATTTCTTTATATGTCAATCTATCTTTCTATCAATATATCTATTTGTCTATCTCTCTCTATTTGTATATCTATCTTTCTATTTATCTTTCTGTTATTTGTATATCGATCTATCTTTCTACGATCATTTGTCTATATGTCTATCTATCTATCTATCTATCTGTCTGTTTATCTATCTATTTGTCTTTCTAGCTATTTATCTATCTATTTATTTTTCTATTTGTCTATCTCACCATCTATCAATCTATCTATCTATCCAACTATCAATTCTGTTTATCTCTCGATTTGTCTATCTATAAATCTATTAATGTATCTTTCTTTTTATATGTCTATATGTATATCTATCTATTTATCTATCTAACTATTTATCTTTCTGTCTATCTATTAAATATCTATCTATTCTATATATCTACCTGTCTACCTATATATGTGTCTATAATCCATATATCTATCTATCTTTCAATCAATTTGTATATCTTAATATCTACTAATCTCTCTATCTAACTATTTGTCAAACTATCTAGCTTACTATATATATATATATATATCTATCTATTTGTCTATCTAATCATTAATTAATCTATCTATTTATCCATTTTTCAATCGATCTATTTGTCCATCTATCTGTCAATCAATCTATCTTTCTATATATTTATATGTATATATATATATCTATCTATCTATCTATTAAATATTTATCTATCTATCTATCTACCTATTTATCTATATATCTATTTATCTATCTTTCTATCAATTTATCTATCTTTATATCTACAAATCTTTCGATCTGACTATCTCTCTATCTGTCTATCTATCTGTCTGTCTATCTATCTATATATCTATATTTCTATTTGTCTATAATTCTTTCTGTTTATCTACCTTTATGTTTATTTATCTATCTATCTATCTCTTTGTCTATTAATCTACTTACCTATATACCTATATGTCCATCCTTCTTTCTATCTATTAGTCTATATGTCTAGTTGTCTATTTAATTATATATTTATCTTTATATATGTCTATCTTTCTATAAATCTATAAATCTATCTATCTATCAGTCTGTCTGCCTATCACTCTATATTCCTATTTATCTATATGTCTATATATATATTTATCTATCTATAATAATTACCTACGAATATTATGCTAGGAATATATTCCCTTGCTAATTTGCAAGGGATTAGCTAGGGAATAGCGAGAGTATTTGATTTTACATTGAATAATAAATTTGAAATGGATTTGTGACAAATTAGAGATAGAAATTTTCGATTGAAAAATTTCCCTAGCTATTATTGTTGCAGAATTTGTCACAGAATGACAGAAAATTTAGCAATGACTTTAGATATAGATTTTTTCTAGCTACTTAACTCGAGAAAAAAACACTCGCTAAATCATTCTCTACAAATTTTTTTACAATTATATATTAAATGCAAGCGATTCATCCTTAATTAATAATTTTTACAAAATATATACATTTAGCTTGGAATTTTTTCTAGCTATTTAACTAAGGATTATTTTTATCATTAATCTATTCTAAATTATTTTCTTTTTTTATATTATTTGTTTTAATATTTGATGTACTTTTTTTATTAAAGGGTTGTCATGGTCTATAGATTAGGGTTCCTTGAAAGATGCCTTCTCATATAATAATAAAAATAGGATATTATAAATATATAATAACAAAAATATATAAATACAAATAAAAATTTATTTTAATAAAGCCTAAATTAACTATATATAGAATTATAAAATATTAAAAATATTTACAATATAATATTTGATTTAATTAAAAAATAAATTTAAATATCTGTATTAATAAAAACATTAAATAATTAATTCTATAATTATAAACAATTTTTAACTTTTTGAATTAATAAATGAATATACATAAACATTTGTATTAATAAAAGCTTAAAATTATTATTTGTATGATTATAAAAAAATACTTATAAAAAATCTAAAATAATGAATATATTTATATTAATAAAACTGTAATAAAACTTTTTTTATGATTATAGGAATCTTTTAAAAAATAGTTACAAAAAAATTTGAATTTTTAAAATAACACTTTAAGTGTAATAGAAAAATAATCTCCAAGTGTTTATTAAAAGAACACTTCAAGTGTTTTCTAGAGTTTCAATTTTTTTTAAATATTACTAATGATATTTATTTTGTCCTAAAATTACTTAAAATAATTTTTTGCCTTATTAACACAATTGAAAAGTTCTATCAAATTGACATTAGTTTATTTGAATTCATGTTTTATTTTTGCACTTACTAAAATTTTTAATAATTAAAGCATTGCATAAGATTTTGATTATTAGCTTTTTATATTATATTTTTATTAAAATAATAAATATTTATTTTTATGATCTTCTCATTATAAGTTAATTTAGGATTTTTATAAATTTTAAAATATATCAAATAATATATAATTTTATGCCTATAAATTTATTTTTTATTATATTCATAAAAATTATTAAATAAATATTTAATCACCATGATTAAATACATCATAAAATAATTAAATACTTATTATTTATTTTGAATTCTGAATAATAAGATTAAAATACTTATATAAAATAATAATATATATAATTGATAATCCGTACTTAATTTAGGATTATCTATTATTATCTTTATCAAATAATTAAATATAAATATCTAAATACTTTTATCAAATATAAGTATTTTGTATATACAAAATAAATAATTGAGTTTTATGATGTCGATGGTATTGTAAATGGGGGAACTGTCGGTGTAAAAGGTGGGGTAGAAATTGATGATTGATCAAAAGTGTGTGCATGAAGGACAATAGGTGGTGGGCTTATATCTAATAAAAGTGATGGTAAAGGTGTCAAAGATGATGATGATGATGATGATGGAGATGGAGATGGTGATTGTGATGTTGAAGTCTAGATATAAGCCCACCACGAACACGTCCTTTAGGTGCAATCAACTATACAAAAAATTAAAATATAGAACAAATAATAGAGATATGATGAACAACCATACATTTTAGAATAATACACACCAAAAGATTTCAACCAAATATAAAAAGTCTTTGAAAGTATAATATTATAAAATAATCATAACAATTTAATTATCAGTACCACTATCATCCTCCAATTGATCTTCTGTCATTTCGTCTGATTCTGATGGAAGTTCCAACTCATCTTCAGATAGAAATTGTTCATCTTCAATTTCTATTAGGCCTCAATTTTAGTCACATAAATTTATAGGATCTTCATCTACATGCACAAGCACAATATTATTAATGTCATCTTATTGGAATACTGGTGAAATAGCTATGCTTGCACTTCTTTCTTTAAATGTTGGCACTTTAAAATTTGATCGAGCTTTAATTTTGCAAATCACGCTCTAGTCTTTCTTAACATGAGATAAACATGGATATGTACTATAATATACTTGAGTGGCTTGAACTACCATAATAAATAGCACATATCGATTATATCTACTTTTATGGGTAAAATCAACTAGCTTATAATCTGAATGAATCTTTGTACCCATATTTCATGTAGGTTCAAACCACACACACTTTAATAATATAATCCTATTATTTTCAACTCCAGAATACTCCAACTCAATAACTTATGTGAGTTGACCATGATAATCAATCTCATCTGAACTATAAATTGATCTTTTAATACATACGCCACTATTCATTGTTGCTTTTAAAGAACCGTGCATAATAGTGTGAAATTTATATCCATTAACAAAATACCTAGGATTCGTTGCCACATATCTAAATAGGCATTTACTTAGATTCTGACAGAAAATCTTGGAATTTCTATTTGAAGGATCATTTGCTTGTTGCATAAATTATACAAATGATGTTAAAAACTAAAATATACTAATAAATTAAATAATTCAAAAATTTAAACTTAATAATTCTCACATTGTTTGTGAACCAATTCAGAAATTCTATTTCTAGCATACAATCATCCTCATGGCTGGAAATTGTTGGCTGCATTTTTTTAATTGCTCAACATAAATACTACACAAATATAAACAGAGGAAGAAAAATGTAAATAAATTTTAACTATGATTAAACCTACAACCATTTTGGGTATAGATACTCAATATATGGTGCAACCTTCTAACAATTAAGTAACACGTAGCTCTGGGTTGCTTTGTACTCTTCATTTGTCATACATATTTTTTTTGCTCTTCCAAATGCTCTTCCAGGATGCTTGAAGATAGATAACTTGTCCACAAAATCATCTTCTAGCAGGACATGAACTTCATCAATTCGAGATACATTTCTATTCTTTGTAATGACATGATCCTCAAAATAATAAGAACAAAAAGATGATGCTTATTCTACTAAATATGCATTGCAAATTAAACTTTCAACTTTTTCCTTGTTTCTAACATTCAATTTCAACATATGAAGATGCCTACAATAAAAATGGTAGGTTTCAATTATATTAAATTACAATATAACTTTATATTTGAAATAATAAAACACGGCTACTTATATGTATTTACCTTTCAAAAGGATAAATCCACCTGTATTGTACTAGCCCTGCTATCATGGCTTCATATGCCAAATGAATCAGAAAATGATCCACTGAGTAAAAGAAGCTCTGTGGGAATATTTGTTCAAGCTTATAAAGAATAAGTGGTATGCCATTCTCCAGCCTCACCAAGTTATCTATTTCGATTGTGGTTGTAGTAAGTTATTTGAAGAACAAACTAAATTTTATAAGGACCTTCCAAACACAAAGGGTAAGTGATTCACAGAATACAATTGTTCTTAATCTTTGCATAAATACATGGTAGTTATGGCTTTTCATTCCAAATTACATAAGATTCTTCATATCCACACATCTACCCATATTTGACACATATCCATCATAAAATTTCAAAATTTTAAGCCATTCACATAATATCTGTCTTGCCTATTATCAAGGGTATAACAAGCTTTAAAGAATTTCGTGTTGCCTCATTCAGTTTAAATCAGGATGTTGACATTAATCATTCAGCTCTTGCCTTGATTTTAAAATGTCTTTTGTTTTTCCATCTACATTAAAGATAATGTTGAAAATATTGTCAAACATATTTTTTAAATAAGCATTACATCCAAGTTATTACGAACTAAATTGGACTTCCATTAGGGCATGTCCCAAAATATATCGCATCTCCTCCATCCAAATATTTTGCATATTGGTCCATTAGTTTCAATAGTTTTTTTAGTTTGCTTCTTCATACGTAAACTATGAATCTTTGCCAAAATATCATTTTCAGAATGAATAGCTTGTGCAATTATTATCACTAATGTATTTTTTCAAAATGCATTTCTATTTCTAGGAATGAATGATTCATAGGTAGAAAATTATGATGATTATCAAACCATGACTATTTACCACTGAATTTGAGAGTAAATGCATCAAACTTTTTCATGCAATACGGGCATGCAAATTGTCTTGCAATACTTCAACTAGACAACATTTAATATGATGGAAAGTCACTTACTATCCTCATAAGGGATGCCGGCATAATAAAATTTTTACTCTTTGAGAT
This sequence comes from Sapria himalayana, assembly GCA_029783825.1. Taxonomy (NCBI): domain Eukaryota; kingdom Viridiplantae; phylum Streptophyta; class Magnoliopsida; order Malpighiales; family Rafflesiaceae; genus Sapria; species Sapria himalayana. The sequence continues at coordinate 477,365 of JAREIK010002528.1, read as the reverse complement.
TTCATTTGTATTTATGCCAACATCCCACAAATAATTTAACACTACTATAAGAAGCTATAAGAAAACATCTAGCATGTATTTCATATATTTTGGCCCTTGAACCAATATTGTCAAAAAGATATATTGCTCCTTCATACACAACCACGGATATAAATTATAAAGTGTCACTATCACTGGTCATGTTGAATACTATTGTCCAGATTGGCCAAATGGCTGAAATCAATCAGTGTAGAGACATAATCGCACATTTCGACTTTCAGCAAAAAAATCCTGATGTATATGACTAGAATACTTTCAAGAAAGTGAATCTAATGGAAGAAACATCACCCCTCTTTTAATCTCATGTTCAGAATGTCACCTCATATCATTTGCTTTAGCATTTGATGCATATAGTCTCTATAATCAAAAAATTTAAGGAAAGTAATATATCTTCTTAAATGCAACTTTCATCTTTTGTCACATATCTATAACACAAGGTGCCTTCTTAAACCAAAGATGATCACAAAACTTAAAGCTAATAACATTACTTTGACCACCCCAATATATACATACATCCATTGAAACAACAATCAATTTTTTATACTAGTAGACTCATACCTCATACTAACTTCTTAGTGTTGTAAAAGTTGTTAGTGACAAAATTATATTCCAAAACAATCTACTTCATTAGTTATGTCACCTGATCAAATAATTTCTCAGACATATGATTTTGTAATTTCATGCTCATAAGTCGAACCACAAGTGACAATTTCGAATGTGTTTTATAGCCATGCCACTACTCATTATCTGTAGCTTTAAGTATTTCATAAAATTTCTAAGCTTCAGGTTTTGGTGGTTCATCTATGTAATCCAAATTGAAGTCAGCACCAGTAGCTTCCATGACCATTCTATGGTATGTGTATTATACTTCTTCACCACATGCAAATAATTCAGTACCCTAATTTTGATCAATGATCATAGCGATTGTACATTCCCCATAATAAATCCAAGCAAAATAATTTGGTACAAAGTCATATTTAGCCAAATGATATCTTAGAGTGTTTACATCACGAAATCGGATATTCTGACACTTGTGGTTCTTACATGAACACTTAATTTTTTCTCCATCCATCCATCTTGATTGACTACCCACAAAGTTGATGAAAGTTTCAAGACTCCTCAAAAAAAATTGATTCAAAATTCCATTCATAAACCTTTTGTACATCCACTGATAATCTGAACACATTTTGCCTATTTTATTTGCAAAGAATAATGCTCAATTATTATTTTGAATAAAACATATAATTACTTAAAAATATACTAATAATTAAATAAAATTACTTACAAATGAATATTTAAATATTAGATATTGTAAATATCGAGGTAATAGATTTGCAGAATCTACTTTAATAAATAAAGCCTTTTTTAGCATGGTAAAGATTAATAGATATCATGCTATTACTAGATGAATGGAGTAAAATATGTGAATGGACACGAAAGGAAAGCAAAAAGAAATAAATTGAAATTTTGAAGGAGTCAGCTTCTCACTTCTCAATGAAGATCAAATAGCACAATTTTTATTATGATTCAACTCAATCTTTTAATTTTAAAATAAAAAAAAGAATAAAATAATGGAATAGAGATTCAATTCCAAGAATTCTTGGCAAATGAATTAATTAAGAATTCAGATATGAATGAAAACATATTTGGAATTGAAAACATATTTGGAATTGAAAACATATCATACAAAGTATTCAACTAGAAAACATAGATGTGAAGCAAGCTACAATTATAGATTTCTAGCCTTACAAAGAATAGATAGACAGACAAATAGACATATAGATATATAGATAGATTAATAGAAAGATAGATAGATAGATAAATTAACAGAGAGATTGACTGATTGATAAGATAGATAGATAGATATACATACAGATAAAAAGAAAGAAAGATAGATAGATATATTGATAGATAGATAGATATATTGATAGATAGATAGATATATACACAAATAGATAATTATATAGATAGACAAATAGAAAGATAGATAGACTGATAGATAGACTGAAGACAGACAGATAGATATATAGATAAAGAGACAAATTGATATAATGCTATGCAATATGAACGTAGATTAACAGCCTTCCTCAAGTGTATTCTAGTCTACAACTCAAGCTACAAATTCTAGAGAAGAACGTAGATTAACACCCTTCTTCACTAATTATTCTTTCATTCTTACTAAAACATTAAAATCTTCACTAATAATTTATGGCCTAAACAAAGAGAACTGAGTTATTGCAACCCATAACTTGCTTTAGGATTACCTCTTGTTCTTTTCATACACCCCCATTAAATTAGTTGAAAAATAGGATGTTTAAAAAATCAAAAACTACTCAAAGAGATAATATTTAGTTCATGTTTATGACCATTATTATGATACTCATTTTTTGTCTCATAAACTAAATTTTATGGTTAGCATTAGCAACTACAATCTCAAAATTCAATTTATGTTTTTACTTTTCTAATTCATCCAAACACATAGGTTCAATAAGAGAAACAAATGACACTGACACACCATACATTTTACATAAAGACAAATGACACTGACATTAACACAATGTTCATTTCATAATCGCACATAATGTTCTAATCATCTTAATATTTTCATGTTGCAATCAAACTAAGTTTTTATTTTCCATAAGATTTATAATCATTAACAAGATTTCAAATCTTGTTTTTAAATCAATAACTATATATATCTAGTACCATAGGAATGTCGGATACACACCACGAGATATCTTTACCAATCGATATTTCTTAATGTTACTGAAAAGTCTTATCTACTCTAATCCCAAGGAACATATATAAGTCGAGGAAAAATATGAGATGAATCTAAGAGAGAATGATAAGAGATGATAAAAAAATAATATATATCTAATATAATTATTAATATAAATAATAAAATATCTCAAACTATCATGTATAATCATCCTACAAAAACCCTAAATATTTTACTGAATCAGATGACATATATCACTCCTAACATTCTCATATTGTGAATGATAAGAAACTATAGTATATTTTTCTCGTTGATATACCTCATAATCAATAAATATTATTTACTTGATGTGATGTCACTTTTTCTTATTGATAGTAGAGGCATCAATATACCTCATGGTCCATCTCATCATTCTAACAAAACTCATATACATAAAAATACATGACAAAAAAAGAACAACATTTGCATTGTCATGCCCCATGGTCAATACAACAATGTCACTGTCTAAAAGCCTAAAACAATATTAAAGACTTAAGACTAAACAAAAACGAATGTGATCACTTAAAACATGAGTATTGACTCCTACTAAATGTATAACCCAAGAATTTTGAGTAAGATGGTGGGAAAAACTAATCATAAATATGTGTTGTAGTTTTATTCAACTATTATATTTAATGTTATATTATTTGATGAGATAGGATACCCATTTATTTTTGCTTGTTAAATAAAAGATATGAATCAAAGTAATTAACAAAGACACTAATTAAAACAAGGGTCAATCTTTAAGCTATCATTGATATTTTTGTTGAATCTTCTAATATAAAAAATAATTAAAAAATTTAAATATCCAACAATTATAAAACTATAGTGATAAATATGACTAATTATTCAGATTCTAGTTAATCATATTTATTCAGAATCTAGTTGTTCATATTTTATAATTAACCAATTATTTAGGAACAATAAAAAACATATCAATATTTTTAGATACAAGTATAAATGAACCATAAGATAATACATGAAATTATATGTAAACTTTTTTTGATCACATACTTTCTTAAAAAATATACTTTTCTGCTTTCATCTTATTATATTTTACTATGAAAATTAACAAGCCAAATATATACATTCCATTTAAATCTTTCAATATTATACAAAGAACTAAAATGTAAATTATCATTGCATTAAATACATATATATGATAATTAATCCTTATTGCTGATAGTCCTACCACCAATCAATCTTGAGATATATAATAAAAACTCTAATTGTGTTATAATTTTCATTTTTTTTTCAAGTCTTGTATTTTAGATATTTATGCATTAGTTTAAATAAAAATGTTAGATTATCATATTAATTTTATTTAATTTCAAATATGTATTTACATTTCAGCTTGTATTTAATATTAGTGAAATGTTTTGTATAAAAACACTCCATATATTTTTTTGTATAATGTATTCACCTTTTAGATTAATAAATTGTATGGGACATTTCTGTTCCATAAATTGACATGAACAAAAATTTCAACCTCCACATTGTTTTGCTAGCTAACAATAAAAAAGAATCATTTGTAGAAATATCTCAATAAAGAAAAAGAAAGCAAACTTCATGTAAAAAGTGACCCATCAGAAGCCACAGCTGCAGTATGCTCTTTGCCACGTGATATATCCAACCACCGAGCATTGTCACCAGCTGGGAATTCAAAGAGCTCTGGACGAAGTGGTTTTGGTATTCGCAATTAACACTCTTTTCCCTTTCTTCCTGTTTGCCAACTCTGATTATACCCCCATACATAAATCACAATCTTTATTGATGAAACCATGGGTGTTGCAGGATTACCTAAAATATCATTCATGTCCATCATACTATTGTAATGCTGACCATCATCAGTTGAAAAGACTGTAAGTCAGAAAATTACCATGACCATAACAACATTGAGTGAATTACAAATAATAGGAAAAAATCAGCTTGATTTTGATAAATTTGCAGAATTATTTAAATAATTAACTAAAAATAAACCAAATAAAATCTACCAAAAACCAAATTTTCCATAAATAGATAAGTTTAATCATAATCTAATAGAGAAAAGTCATGATGACTAGGAAAAAATCAGTCATCAGAACTAAATCAATCAACTATTCTTGAACTGATTACAAACTTCTACAAAATCATTTAACAATCAAAGTTTAAATGAAAACAATCGTGACATAGAATTAATAGATTCTATAAAAAAAATGGAATAACAAGTTTTTCAGGTGGGACAAAATAAGATCCAATGAAAATCATAGTTCATAAACAATCATATATAGATACGATTTAAACAATTGTGCAGATTGTGAAACTATGGGGTAAACGTAACCCAATGAAAACTGAAATTGATAATGAAATTTATGGAACAAAATGATTTTAAACATCAGAAGAATGCTAAGCTGCACCTTGAGTGTAAGATTTGGTGGACTTGAATAGTAATAATGGACATTTTGACTTGAATACTTAAAACAAAGCTTTAGACTTAAATACTTAAAATGAACCTTTCAGCTTGAATACTAAAAACGAACCTTTCGGCTTGAATACTAAAAACGAACCTTTCGGCTTGAATACTAAAAATGAACCTTTCAACTTGAATACTCAAAATAAATAACGAAGTACGCGAACGAATTGAATTCTATAAGCAGCGACTTGGGTAGAGAAGCTTGTTCAATCAAAGAAATGGGTAACTAAAGATTCATCCTTGAAATGAGTCATTCACGTCCAATGATATGAAATAGATTTAGAAGATGATCAAGTGAACTATGTTGTTAAGAGATGAGTCATTAATAAGTTTGTGTTATTTTAAAGATTCACCAATATTATTATCTTAGGGTGGAATTATATTTTGGGGTATCCCCTGAAATATTTAAACAATTTAAACTGATGTTTAAATATTAAAAAAAAGACACCAAACATAAAAAAATAAAAAATCTAGACACTTGAATTCATAGTAATAAACAACCCTCACCCCTCTCCACTACCCCTCGCCCTTGCTCCTCGCCCTTGCCCCTCGGCTTTGCCCCTCTTCCTAGCCCCTTGCCCCTCTCTAAGAACTCCAAGGTGGAGCTCAACAGAGCTCCACCATAGATCTTAGTGGAGTTCGTAGAGAGGGGCGAGGGGTGATGTGTGAGGGGCAATGGGTGACAGGTGAGGAGCAAGGGGGAGGACAAAGAACAAATGGTAACGAGTGAGGGGTAGGGAAAA
>JAREIK010002528.1:426373-463873 GCA_029783825.1 Sapria himalayana | reverse complement strand
ATAGACAAATAGATAGACTAATATATAGAAAGATAGATAGATAGATAGATAGTTAGACATAGAGATAGATAGATTTATTATTAGACAGATAGACAAATAAATAAATAAGTAGATAGATAGATTGATAGATAGACAAATAGATAGATAAATAGATAGATTTATATATAGACAAATAGTCAGATAGTTAGATAAATATATAGAAATATAGAGAGAAAGATGTATAGAAAGACATATATATATAAATATAGATAGATATATAGGTAGATAGAAAGGCATATAGATAGATAGATAGACAGATAGATAGATAAACAAGAACATACATAGACACATATATAGACAGATATATTCATAGATAGATAAACATATTTTGAGATAGATAGATTGATAGATAGATCAACAGGTTGATTGATAGAAATACTGACAAATAGAACGAAAGAAAGTTAGATAGATAGATAGATAGACAAATAGATAGGAAGATAAATAGATAGATTAATAGATAAATAGATAGATATGATACATACATAAATAGATAGATACATAAATACATTGATAGACAGATTGATAGATTGATTGATAGAAAGATAAATAGACAGTTAGAAAAATAGATTGATAGACATAAGGTTAGATAGATTTCTAGATTGATTGATAAACACATTGATTAATAAATTGAGAGACTTATAGATAGAATGATTGATAGACAGATCGATAGATATATAAATAGATAGATAGATTAACTGATAGATAGATAGATAAACAAATAGACATATAGATTTATTGATCAATAGATAGACAGATTTATTGATTTATTGATTGATAGTTAGATAGATAGCCAAATAGACAGATAGATATACAAATATATATACAAATAAATAGATAGATAGATACACATATCGATAACCCAATAGATTGACCTATAGATTAATAGATTTATAAAAAAATAGATATATTGATAGATAAATAGAATGACACATAGTTAGTCACATAGATAGTTAGTCACATAGATAGTTAGTCACATATATAGGTAGATATACCCATAGATAGATAGAGAGATTGATTGATTGATTGATTGATAGATATATAGATAGATAGATATATATATATATATATATATATATATATATATATATATATATAGATAGATAAATAGGCATACAAATAAAGATATAGATATATAAATAGATAGACAGATAGATAGACAGATATGTAGATAGATAGTTAGACTGACAAGTAGACAGATAGATAGTTAGACAGATTGATAGATTGATAGATTGATTGATTGATATACAAATAGATAGAAAGATAGACAGATATACAGACTAAAAGTCTGATAGATAGATAGATAGATAGGCAGATACATATAAAGACAGATATATAGACAGACTAATAGATATATAGAAATTTACAAAGATAGATAGTTAGCTAAACAAATAGATATATATTTTGATAGATTGATTGATAGACAAATAGATAGACATATAGATAGATAAATAGATTGATTGATAATTAGATACTACAAAAATTTTCTGTTTAGCTACAAAAATTTATCTAGAAAAATAATTCCTAGCTAATTTGTGAGGGATTAGCTAGGGTATAACAAGAGATGTATGATTTTAGATTAAATGAAAAATTTGCTATAGATTTCTGACTGATTAGAGATGAATATTTTTGATGGAAACTTGTCCCTTGCTAATAATGTTGTAAATTTTGGTGCAAAGATTGGCACCAAATTTAGCAACAACTTTAGAGATGGATTTTTTCTAGCTAATTAGCTTTAGAAAAAATCCCTCGCTAAATAGTTATCTAAAAAATTTTTTTATAATTATATATTAATAATCAACGATTAGTCCTTAAATTATAATTATCACAATATCTTTTTAGCTAGGCATTCTTCCCTAGCTATTTAGCTTGGGATTAATTTGTCATTTATCTATATTGAATTATTTTCTTAATATATTATTTGTTTTAATATTTTTTAAAATTTTATATATGTAAGGTATGTCATGGTCTTTGGATAAAAAATCTTTGAAAGACACCTTCTCCTTATATAATTATAAAAATAAAATAGTATAATTAAATAATTAATAAAATATCAAAATATGAATACAAATTTATATTAATAAAGATTAAGATAAATATTTTTATTTTTAGAAAATTTTAAAAAATAATACAAAACATTATTTAAATTATTTAATTATGATATATAAATATACTTATTAATATATACATTAAATAATTAATTCTATAATTATAATTATTTTTTAAAATATTTGCATTAATAAATGAACATACATAAACAATTGTATTAATAAAAACCTAAAATAATTATTTTTATGATAAAAAAATGTGACAAAAAATGTGAATTAATGAATAAACAAATAATTAATTATTTTTATGATTATATAAATCTTTAAAAAAGATATATTTTCAAAAAAATTGAATTTATTTGAATTTTAAAAAAAATTTATATTTTCCAAAAATTTTAAATAAAATAAATTGATATTTACGTATAAATGAATAGATGTTTTAATTACATCTTAGAGTTGTCAAAAGGGCTGGGCTGGCCCTTACCATTTTTTTATGGCCCCTCTGGGTTGGCTTGATGTTCCTGTCATGGCATGCCTAACACGGTGGTTCGGGCCAGACACTACCTATGGCTTGGAATCTGCCCAAGTTTGAATGGTTTAGACCAGGTTGGTCGAGTTGGATGGGTCGATTTGACTCAGGGATGGTCTTTTTTAAAAATGAGATTTCAATGGGCATGTCGCTACATCACCATCACCCATTGGGCATGTCGAGTCATTGCCCATTGTGCGGCACCACATCGTCCCACCTGACATGCCCAAGTTCTAGGCACCCAGCCATGCTTGGCTGGGTGCCAAGAACTTATAGACTATATGAATTGATTGATAGATAGTTAGACCGATATATAAACACACAAGTATATAGATATGTGTCAATAATATGCGAATGATATGGAAGCCATATGTTTTATATTCATTGAAAATATGCGTATATATAGACATACAGATAAATAGATTAATAAAGATATTATTTTCTTGAGCGGAATTTACGAAAAATTTTCCATCTCTAATTCGTTGCTATTTTTTTTCTCAGAAAAATTATAAATCCCTTGCTATTCCCTATCTAATCCCTCGCAATTTAGCTAGGGGTTGATCCTTAGCTAAAATTTCCTAGCTAAATCGATATTTTCTTGTAGTGTGAAGATGATGGACAATAATGGCGGACGATGATGGCGGAGAATGACAAAGGATGGTGAATTTGCCCTACACCATTACTACAATCGAATGAGAGACCAATGGATGGGAGAGAAGTATAAGCTTAAATATACACTCTTTCACACTTCTTTTCCTCTTCAAAACCTCTAACCATGATATCCTTCTTGTCTCCCAAACCCAGGCCAATTATAAACATCTGTGCCCTTACAAATAATGATGCAATATCTGTTTAATTGCTTTTAAACATAAAAGCCCTAATAGTTGATAATGATACATTAATGCTACATTCAAAATATCAGGTTAAATAAACAATGAAAGACGAAGAGCTAATCAAATAATGCATTTGCAATGAACAATCATCAGAACAATTTGATTCACATCTGCACTCGCAGCAAGGGTCATACGAGCAAAGGCTATTACGATAGCACTAATTTATCTCTGTCATCCTCGTAGTTCAGTAAAATTAGTCTGATGCAAATTGTTTCCAGTCCTTAAAGATCAGATATTTTTTATGGGTATTCCATGACTATGACAATGTGTCGATGCCGTGCAGTGTTCATATTTCCCAAACACTAGCCATATGTTTCTATGGACATTCGCGACTTATGTTTGTGCATGCTAAACAAAATCACTTACGTTTATTAAGTTTATTAAGTTTTATTAGGTTTTAAAATTCCATTAATATTTTTATTTTAAATTATCAAAACATTTAATATATAATAAATATATATAAAACATAAAGATATATTTTTTTTACTTAATAAATTATTTTCAACAAGTTAATATGTGTGTAGCAAGACACACATGAAAGCCAAACACCTTTTAATTTTTAATTATCAAATTAATTAAACAATAAATATATAAATAATTTCAAAAATAGATGTTTGGCCTTCCAAATGGGAAAACAAATTAAATGGCTACAAAATTTGTAAACTTAATATAGCAAGACAGATATGAAAAGATTATTGGTCTTCAAGCCACTTTGCTAAAAATCTATAGATACACTTTATGTTAAAAACTATATAAATATATATATTTTAAGTTTATAAAATTTTAAGTATTCATATTAATTTTTATGAAGATAATATGAATTTATTTTAAAGGCATAAAATTTAATATTATTTGATATAATTTATAATTTATAAATTCTAAAATTATTTACTGAGATGAATATTAAGAAAAATTTATATTTATTAAATTTAATAACAACGAAATATTAAAAGCTATTTGTATAAATTTAACTCAATTATTTTGTTCTTATAAATTTCAATAGGGGCAAACATCTCTGTATTTATTTTTAAATATCAATTTATTTTGATTTAATATTATAAAAAATTAGAAATTTTTTTATAATTCAAAAATTTGTAATTTTTTAGTAATTCTTTTTTAAAAAATTTCATTTAGGTATAAAACTATTTTTTATACTTAAAATAATATTAATATTTACTATTTTTTTCATTAATTATGATATTCTTATAAATATATTATATTTTATTATACAATGAATTATTTAATCTTTTTATTAGTAGAAATTTTAATGTTTATTCATTTATTTTTTAAAATATCTTTAAAAAATTTTAAAATATTAGAATAAATTATTTAATGTTATTGTAGTCTTTATTAATAGTTATTATAGTCTTTATTTTATAGTTATTGTAGTATTTATTAAAATTATTTTTTTATGTATTAATATATTATTTATATTATTTATTTATAATAATCTATTTTTATAATTATACGAGGAGAATGTGTCTTTCAAGAATCACTCATTTATAGACCATGACATATGTATAATTAATATACAAAATTAAGTAAAATATTAAAACAAATAATATAAAAAAAAATTAAATCATTAAAGATTAGTGATGAAAATTATTTCTAGCCCAAATAGCTATGAAAATTCCTTAGCTAAATGGATATATTTTGTGAAAAAAAAATTAAGGATAAATTGCTTGCAATAAAATATAAAATAGTAAAAAAGCATTTCAAATAATAATTTATTGTTGAATTTTGTCTCGATATAATTAGCTAGAGAAATTCCATCGCTAAATCCATCGCTATATCCGTCGCTAAATTCTAGGCTTTTATTTGTGAGTAATTTATGAAAATACATTAGCGACGGAAATTTTCTAACCAAATATTTCTATTACTAATCCATCACTAAATACATTGCTAAATTCTCCACTTTTCTTTGCGTGGAAATCTTCAAAAATATTAGTATTAGAATATTTTCAATCAAATATTTCCATCTCTAATCCATCACTAATCCGTCATAAAATTTTAATTTAATCTAAAATCAAAAATCTCTTGTTATTCCCTAGCTAATGCCTCGCAAATTAGCTAGGGATATTATATCAAGCTAACTTTTCCTAGCTAAATCAATATTTTCTTGTAGTGTTATCTATCTATCTATTAATCTGACTATTTCTCTATCAGTCTATCTTTCTATATCTTTATCTATCTATTTATCTCTCTTTATGTGTATATCTATATATCTATCTATCTGTCTGTCTGTTTATTTTTCTATTTATTTATCAGTCAATTTTTATATATATCTATCAATCTATCTATATGCATATTTGTCTATCAATCTACATTTCTATCAGCCTATGTGTGTATTTTTTAATCGGTCTATCTTTCTATATCTTTTTATGTCTGTGTGTATATGGCTATCTATTTATCTCTCTATCTCTATTTTTTATATGTCTATCTATTTAACTATCTATCTATTTATCTAGCAATCTATCTATATATCTGATGGCTGATTGTCTATCTATATGTCTATCTGACAATCTTTCTATCCATCCATCTATTTGTTTGTCTATTTTTTCTCTGTCTATCTATCTATATATCTATGCATTTTCTATTCATATATATTTCTATATGTCTATCTATCTAATTGTCCAACTTTCTAACTATCTAACTATATATCTAGCTATTTATCAAACTATTAATTAAACTATTAGTCTATTTGAATATCTGTCTAACTCTTTATCTATTTATATATTTGTCTTTATCTATCTATCTATTTATATGAATATCTATCTATCTATCTATTTATCTATTTATCTATATATTTGTCTATTTGTCTATCTGTCTAGTAGTGTTTCTGTCTATCTATCTATCAATCAATGTGCCTAGGTATCTAAATGTTTATGAGGTTATCATTCTATTTATCTAGCATTCTATCTATATAACTATTTATCTATCTATTTCTCTATCTATCTATCTATCTATCTATTAGAACATATATCAATCTTGCTATCTATTTATTAGTCTATCTACTTTATCTATATATTTATCTATCTATCTGTCTATATACATATCTTCCAATCTTCTTATTTGTCTACCTATCTTTCAATATATCTATCTATATATCTATCTATCTATTTGTCTATCTATCTATTTGTCGATCAGTGTATTTATATATCTATCTTTCTATCTTTTACTCTATCTACCAATATACCTTTCTAATTATATCTATTTGTCTATCTATCTATCTATTTATTTATTTATCTATTTAACTATATGTATATCTATATATCTATCTGGCAATGTGTCAAAGTGTCTATCTGTCTTTCTAACTCTCTTTTTGTCTATATATCTATCATTCTATCTATCTATCTATCATTCAGTCTATCTATCTCTCATTCTATCTGTCTATCTATATATCTATCAATAAATTAATCTGTCTATCTTTTTATCTAACTATCTATCTATCTGTCTATCTTTCTTTCTATCTATCTATCTATCTATATATTTGTCTATGTGTCTATCTATCTTTCTATCTATCTATCTATTAATATATCTATATATATATCTATCTATCTTTCGATCTATCAATTTTACTATTTATCAATCTATCTGATTTATCTATCTAACTATCTATCTATCTTTTTATCTATTTATCTATTTGTTTATCTATCTATATGTCTATCAATCTATATGTATATCTATCTATCAATATATCTTTCTCGCTAACTATTTATCTATCTATATGTATATCTATCTATCTATACATCTATTTATCTTTAATATTTGTCTTTCTATCTATTTGTCTATCAGTATATCTTTTTATATTTATATATGTCTATTTGTTTATCTTTCTAAGTGTATATCAATCAATCTATCTATCTTTCTATTTATTAAACAGTCAATATATTTATAGTCTATCTATATATCTATTTAACTTTCTCTCCATCTATTTATTATTTATCTATCTGTGTATCTATCCATATGTATATCTTTCTATGTATCAATTTGTCTGTCTATCTATCTATTTATCATTCTATCTATCTATAAATCTATGTATCTATCGTTCTATTTATTTGTGTATCTATCTATCTATTCATGTGTATATTTAGCTATCTATCTATAAGCTAGTAGTTTATCTATCTATATGTCTATTTCTTTATCCATCCATCTATGCATATGTCTATCTTTCTATCTATCTCTCTTTCGATCTATCTATCTATATGTCTATCTTTTATCTATTTATCCATCTATATGTCTATATATCTAACTATTTATATATCTATCTGTATATCTATCTATTTGTCTATCAATCAATCAATCTATCTATCTATCTATCTATTTGTCTATCTATCTATCTATCTATCAAATTATCTATTTGTTTATCTTTTTATTTTCAATCTGTCAATCTATATATTTGTCTCTCTCTATCTATCTCTCTATCTATTTGTCTAACATATATTTTTCAATTTATTTATCTATCAATATGACTATTTTTTATCTTTTTATCTATCTATATGGCTATTTCTCTAACTTTCTAACTAACTATCTATCTAATAATCTATATGTCTATCTGTCTATATCTCTATTTATCTATATATCTATCTGTCTATCTTTCTAAATCTTTATCTATTTATATGTCTATTTTTCTAAATGTCTATCTGTTTATTTGTCTAATTGTTTAATTATCTATTTTTCTATTTATCTAAATGTATATCTATCTAAATATCTATATGTCTAGATATTTATCTATCTAAATGGTCTATGTGTCTATCTATATATTTTTCACTTTATCAATCTATTCTTCTATCCATATATATTTCTGTATATCTGTCTAATTAAATAAATTTCTAACTATCTATCTATCAAACATTGTATCTATATAACTATACAACAATATTTCTATTTATTAGTCGATCTATCAATTAACCTATCAATCTTTCTATCTTTGATCTATGTATCAATCTTTTAGATTATCTATCTATGTGTTTATCAGTCTATCTATCTGCCTATCTCTTTGTATATCCATCTTAATGACTATCTATTTATCTATCTATCTATTTAAATGTCTGTCTATTTATATTTCTATAAATTTAACTTTCAATCTTCCTATATTTGTATCTATGTATCTATATATCTATATATCTATCTATTTGTATATCTCTTTATTTGTATGTCTAGCTATCCATCCATTTATCTATCTATCTATATGTCTACCTATCAATCTATTTATTATTCTATCTTTCTAATTACCTCTTTCTAATTACCTCTTTCTAATTACCTCATTATATATTTATCTATTTATCATTCAATCTTTCGATATATCTATTTATTTTTCTACCTGTCTATTTGTCTAAATTTATATATTTCTAACTATATATTTTTCGATCTATCTATCTATCTATTTATTTATATATCTATTTATCTAACAATCTATTTATATATTTCTATAACTATCTATCTATCTATCAGTCTTTTTGTCTATCTATCTATCTTTCAGGCTTTTGTCTATCTATCTATTTTCAAGCTATCAAACTATCTATTTGTTGATATCACTATTTGTCTATCTGTCTATCTATTCATCTATCTATATATTTGTCTGTCTATCTATTTTCAATCTGGTTATCTGTCTAAATTTTTACTTTTTTATATTTTATCTATCTATATGATTTTTGTCAAACTTTCTAACTATCTATCTAACTGTTTATCTATCTATCAATCTATCTATCTCTCTATTTGTCTATATGTCTATAAATCTATAAGTCTATAAGTATATATGTCTCTCTGTCTATCTGTCTATCTGTCTATTTGTCTATTTTTCTAATTGTCTATTTGTTTATCAATCTAACTGGCTACCTAACTAAATGTCTATCTATCTAAATGTATATCTTACAATCTGTATATCTATCAATCAATCTATCTATCTATTAATCTATCACTCTATTATATATGTATATTTGTCTAATTAACTAAATTTATAACTATCTATCTGTTAATCTTTTTTTGTGTATAACAATCTAACTATATTTCTTTATATAAGTATAATAGTCTATTTGCATCTTTGTCTTTCTATATATATATATATATATCGATCTATCTATTTATTGATCTATCTATATGTCTATCTGTGTATATGTTTATCTATCTATCTACCTATCTTTCTATCTATCTGTCTATCTATATGTCTATCTATCTTTACGTCTATCTACCTCTTTATCTATCGATATTTATATATTTTTATGTATCTATCTATTTATCAATATATCTATATGTTTATCAATCTATCTCTCTATAAATATATCTATCTATTTATTTTCTATCTATCTATCTTTACATGTTTCTATATTTCTATCTTTTTATCTATCTATCTGTCTATCAATTTATTTATCTATCTATTTATCTATCTATATATCTATTTATATATCTAAATGTCTATCTATCTATCTATCTATATATTTTTCTATCTATATATCTATCTATTTGTATATCTTTCTATCTATCCATGTGTATATTTGTCTATCTATCTATTTATCAATCTATTTGTCTATCTATATATCGATTTATCAATCTAGCTATTTGTCTAATTGTCTAATTGTCTAACTATCTATCAATCTATCAATCTATTTATCTGTATATCTATCTATCACTAAATCTATCAGACTATCTATTAGTCTATCAGTCTTTTTATCTTTCTGTCTATCTATATATCTATTTATGTGTCTATATGTTTATCTATTAATCTATTAATCTAGTTATCTATCTATCTAAATAGTTGTCTATCTATCTACCTATCTATTTTTCGATATGTCTATATTTCTATCTATCTATTCATCAATCTTTCATTCTACCTATCTATCTAACTATCTTAATATCTATCTATTTATCTATTTATCTATTTATCTTTCTATTTGTCTATTATTTTATAAGCCTAAGTGTTTTTTTATCTATCTATCAATATATCTATCTAACTATCTAAGTATCTATATGTTTATGTGTCGATATGTCTATCTATCTATATGTCAATTTGTCTATTTGTCTAGTTGTCTATTATTCTATATATATATATATCTATCTATATATCTACTTATCTAGCTGTTGATGTTTCTGTATATCTACATATCTATCTATCTGTCGATATTTCTATTTGTCTAACTATCCATCTATCATTCTAATTGATTATATGTCTATCTATCGATCATTCTATATGTTTAACTATCTAACTGTCTATTAATCATTCTATCTATATGTCTAACTATCTATTTGTCATTATATATTTCTGTCTATCAGTCAATTTGTCTATGTATCTATCTATATATCTAGCTATTTATCTATCTATATGGTTATCTATCAATCTGTTGATATGTCATTTTATATATGTATCTATTTTCTATCTATTTATATGTCTATTTATCTATAAGTCTATCTTTCTATCCATAAATTAGCCTATCTAGCTATCATTCTAATTGAATATCAATCTATCTATATGTCTCTCTTTCTATCATTCTATTTATGTATCTATCTATCTATCTATCTATTTATCTATCTATCTATCTCTCTATTTATCATTTTTTATATCAGGATATCAATCAATCAATTAATCTATCTATCTACCTATATGTCTATCTATCTATCAATTAATTAGTCTATCAGTCTATTAGTCTTTATGCCAATATATTTATCTGGTTGTCCGTACATCTTTCTATGTATCTATTTTTCTATCTATATATCTAGGTATTTACCTGTCTAACTAGCTTATTAACCTTATTTAAATTAATTTATCAGTCAATCTATCTATACGTCTATCGATATATCTATCAGACTATCTACTTATCGATTATTGTACTTATCAATCTTAGTTGTCTATCTATCTATCTAGCTATATGTCGATCATTTTATTTATCTATCTATCTATCAATATAACTATCTATCTATCTTTGAATTATATATATATATATATATTTTTATCCTTCTATATGTCTATCTATATATCAATATATTTGTATTTCTATCTATTTGTCTATCTATCAATTTATTTATGTGCCTATTTGTATATCTATTTATATGTCATTCTATATATCTTTCTCTGTGGTTATGAAGTTATATATCTATGTGTATATCTTTCAATCTATCTATATCTATATATATATATGTATGTGTGTATATATATATATATATATATCTATCCATCTATTTATATGTCTATATATTTGTTGATCTCTCTCTATATCTATCTGTCTAATGATTTGTCTATTTATCTATCTATTTCTATATCTGTCTATTTTAAGATTTATCTATTTGTCTATCTGCGTATCTATCTATCTATCTGTATATCTATATATCTGTCGATCTATCTATCTATCAATCTATCAATTTATCTATTTGCCTATCTTTGTACCTATCTATCTATTTATCATTCTATATATATTTTTCTCTCTAGTTTTCTATTAGTCTATCACTCTAACTATCTATCTGTCAATTTGACTATCAATCACTTTATCTATCTATCTATCTTTCTTTCTGTCTATATATATATATATATATATCTGTCTGTCTGTCTATTTGTCTATCTATCTGCATATCTTTCTATCTATCTATCTATATATCAAAGTGTGTATTTATATATTTATCTATATATCTATCTATTTATCTATCTTTCTACTTATCTAATTTTATATTTATATGTATATCTATATGTTTATTTATTATTCTGTCTATCTATCTATCTATATTTCTATTTTTATGTCTATCTATCTATCTATTTGTCTATTTATCTATCTATTTATCTGTCTATCTATCTATCTACATATTTGTCTATCTATAAGTTTATCTATCTACATATTTGTCTATCTATAAGTTTATCTATCTACATATTTGTCTATCTATAAGTTTATCTATCTACATATTTGCCTATCTATAAGTTTATCTATCTGTCTTTCTATCTCACTATCTATCTGCCTATCTGTCAATCTATATCTCTATATCTCACTATATACCTATCTGTATATATATATATCTATCTGTCTCTCTATCTATCTATCTATATATTTGTATTTCTATTATTATGTCTATCTATCTATCTGTCATTGTCTATTCTTTCTCTCTTTCTATTTATTTAATTGTCTATCAATCTAACTATGTATCTATAAATCTAACTATTTGTCTTTTTGTCTTTTTGTCTATATATGAATATATATATGTATATATATATATATATATGTATATATTAATATATATCTATATATCTTTATATCTATCTATGTATCTATTTTACTATCTATCTATTTATCTATTTCTATATCTATCTAATAATCTATTATTATATTTATATATCTTTCTATATGTCTATCTTTCTTTCTGTCTATCTATCTATCTGTGTATCTATTTAACTATCTATCGATCTATCTATCTATATATTTATTTATCTATTTATCTATATATCTATTTATATATTAATCTATTTATCTAGCTATCAGTCTATCTGTATATATGTCTATAAAACTATCTTTCTATGTGTCTATGTATCTATCTATCTATCTGTATATATCTTTGTCTATCTATCTTTCTATCTATCTGTTTATATAGATAATTTTTTATTATCTATCTGTATATATCTATGTGTCTATGTGTTTATTATCTATCTATCTGTCTATCATTTTATCTATCTCGTTATCTGACTATCTATATAATTTTTTATATATCTATCTATCTATATATCTATCTATCTATTTGTAAATCTATCTATCTATGTGTCTATTTATCTATCTATATATATGTATGTTTGTCTATATATCTATCTATCAATCTCTCTTTCATTCTTTGTGTCTATCGCTTTATCAATCTATGGATCTATCTATATATTTATTTATCTATCTGTCTATCTTTCATTCTATTTATATATCTATGTGTCTAACTATTAATCTATCAATCTGAATATCTATCAATCTACTAATCTATCTCTCTCTCTATATCTATTTGTCTATCTGTATAACTATATAACTATGTAACTATCATACTATCTTTCTTTCAATCAATTTCTCTATATGTCTATCCATGTATTTATCTATCTATCTACCTTTATATATTTAGATCAGTCTATTTCTATATCTATCTATCTGTCTATATATTTCTATGTATTTACCTATCTATCTGTCTAAATGTAAATATATCTACGTGCCTATATGTCTATATGGTTATCTGTCTATCTATCTATTTATCAATCTACCTATCTATCTATTTGCTTATCCATCTAAGTATCTAAGTCTATATGTATATCTATCTATTTGTTAATCTACCTATTTGCCTAATTATCTATGTATCTATCTATATATCTATATATCTATCTATATATCTCACTATCATCAATATATATATATATATATATATATATATATATATATATATCTATCTATCTATATCTATCTATCTATCTATCTATCTATTTATATATGTCTGTATATATATCTGTCTATCTGTCTATCTGTCTATCTACTATGTATCTATGTGTGTATGTATGTATCAATCTATCTTTTTATCTATCTATCTGTCATCTATCTATATACTTATGTATATATCAATATATCAAACTTTCTATATAAATACACACACACACACACACACACACACACACACACATATATATATATATATATATATATTTGTCTATATACCTATATATATATATATATCTATCTATATATTTTCTATTAATGTATCTACTATCTATATATATGTCTATCTGTCTATCTCTCTTTCTATATATCTATTTATATATTTATATATTATCTAAATATAAACCTAACTAAATTTTTACCTATCTATATATTTGTGTATCTATCATTCTTGCTATTTGTCTATATGTCTATCATTGTTTCTATGTGTCTAAGTATCTATCTGTCTGTCTGTATATCTGTTTATCTATCTATCTTTCTATCTATTTGTTTATCTCTCTATCTTTCTATCTTTCTATCTTTCTTTCTTTCTATGTGTCTAAGTATCTATCAATTTGTATATCTTTTATCTATCTGTCTATCTATCTTTCTATTTGTCTATCTATTTATATATCTCTCTATCTCTCCATCTGTCAATTTCTATATCTATCAATCTGTCTATATATCAATCTATCTAAATGTTAATCTATAAATTTATCAAACTACATATCTTTCTATCTATCTATTTTTCTATCTATCTATCTATATATCTATCTCTCTAGTTTTCTATTAGTCTATTACTATAACTATCTATATATCAATTTGAATATCTATCTATCTGTCTATCTTTTTATCTGCCTATCTATCTAACTGTCTATTTGTCTATTTATCTATTTTTCTACTGGTTTATCTTTATAACTATCTATTTGTCTAACTGTCTATTTCTTTAAATAAATATATGTCTATCTATCTATTTGTGTAACTATCTAACTATCTCTCAATCTAATTAAGTATCTGTCTATGTATATCAATCTATTAGTCAACTTATCTATCAATCTATCAATCTATAAGTCTATTTGTCTATATGTCTATAATTCAAGTTGTCTATTAGTTATTAGTCAATAAATTTATCAGTCAGACTATCTATTCATCTTTCTATCTATCTATCTATCTAAATTTCTAATAGTCAATGTATCATTCTATTTATTTGTTTATCACATATCTGTCTATCTATGTACATGTTGATCTATCTATTAGACTATTATTCTATTTACCTATCTATTAATCTATATAAATATCTTTTGTATAAATTTCTATATGTGTATCAATCTATCTATGTAACTATCTATTTGTCTATCTATATATATATCTATCTATGTTTGTGACTATCTAATTGTCTTTCTACTTATTAGTGTATCATTCAATCTATATATCTATCAAGCTATATATCAATTTATCTATCTCTGTATCTATCTATATATCTATCTATCTATCTATCTATCTATCTATCTGTTTATCTATTTGTTTGTCCATCTATCTTTCTATTTGTCTATATGTCTATCTAAATATGTGTCTATCTATCTATCTATATAGCTTTCTATTTGTCTATGAATATATCAAACTATTTATCTAACTATTTATATGTCAATCTATCTATCAGACTATCAGTCCATCTACCGATCTACCTATCTATCTGTCTGTCTGTTTGTCTTTTTATTTGTATATTAGTATAGCTCTCCATTTTCTTATCTATCACTCTTTCTATCTCTTTATTTTTCCAACTTTCTTTGTGTCTATCTGTCAATCTACCTATTTGTCAAACTATTCTTATGTTTGTCTATTTATCTTTGTATCTAATTATCAGTTTATTTTTCAATGTGTCTATTTGTCTATTTGACAATGTGTCTATGTATCTATATCTGTCTATCTCTCTAGCTAATATCTATCTATCTATTTATCTTTAAATCCATCTATCTAAATATCTGTATATCTACCTATAAGTATATTTGTAAAATTGGATATCTAACTATCTCCCTATATGTCTATTTAGATATTTGTCTATCTATCTATCTATCTTTTTATCTATCTATATATCTATCTACTAATTGACTATCTATATATTTAATTATCAATATATATCTAGCTCTATCTATTTATCTTTTTATTTGTCTGTCTATCTGTCTATGTATATATTTTTCTATCAATATATCTATATATTTATCTATCATTCTATTTGTCTAAATGCCTTTTTTTCTATTTATCTATATATCTATTTATGTATATGTATATCTATATATCTATCAATCTTTCTATCTGTCTATTTGTTATCTATCTATCAATCTATTTTTCAATCTATCTATCTGTCTTATTGATTATGTGTCTATATGTCTGTCTGACAATTTATATATATGTCTATCTATCTATATGTCGATTTGTGTAAATGTCTATTTGTATATTTCTCTATCTCTAAATCTTTCTATCTATCTATTTGTCTGTCTATCTACCTTTTTATATGTTTATCGATCTATTTATTTATTTATTTATCTTTCTACTATATATTTCTATCTTTCTATCTATCTGTCTATTTGTTATATATCTATCTGTCTATCTATCTAACTATCTTTCTATCTATCTGTCTATATATTTGTCAATCTATCTATCTATATATTTATCTATCTCTCTATCAGTCTATCTGTATATTTGTGTATCTGTCTATCTTTTTATCTATCTGTCTATCTATCTATTTATATCTCTTTCTCTAGTTGTCTATTTGTCTATCACTATATTATCTATCTATCAATTTGGCTATCTATCTATCTATCTATATGTCTATCTGTATATTTATATATATATCAATCAATTAATCAATATATATATGTATATATGCCTATATATCAATCTGTTTATTTGTTTATTTATTTATCTGTCTATAGTTATCTCTATCTATATATTTAATTTTCTTTCTTTCTATATCTCTAAATAATTGCATGTTTATATATATATATATATATATTAGTTTATCTATTTTACTATCTTTCTATCTAACTATGTAACTATATTTCTATCTATCAGTCTTTTAGTCAAAATGTCTTTTTGCCTATTATTTTATATGTTTATATGTCTATATGTTTATATGTCTATCTCTCTATAAGTCTATCAATCTATTAGTCTATCTGTCTATCTATTTAAATATAAATTTCTATCTATCAATCTATTAATATGTCAATCTTTCTATCTATATCTTTGTCTATTAGATGATTTATCTATGAGTCTATCCATCTATCTATCTATCTAGTATGTGTATATGTTTTTTGTCCATATCTATCTATATATCTATCTATCTTTTTATCTATCTATCTATCTATATATCAATATTTATATATCTATATATCTACCTATTTGTTTATATATCTATCTATCTATCTATTTATATATTTCTCTGTTTATCTATCTATTTGTATTTCTTTTATTATTCCTATCTATTGTGTGTCGATCTCTCTATCTTTATATTTGTCAAATTGTCTATATGTTTATCTATGTATAAATCAATCAATCAATCAATTAATCTATCTATATTTGATTTTTAAACCTAAATCTATTTAACTATATGTTTATATCTCTATCTATTTATCCATCTGTCTCACTCTCTATTTGACTAATTATCTATTTGTCTATCTATATATCTTTTTATTTATGTATCATTATATTTTGTTATCTATCTATCTTTCTTTCTAGCTATCTGTCTATATGTCTATCTATCTTTCTTTCTATGTGTGTAAGTATCTATCTATTTTAAATACATCTTTTTATCTATCTATCTCTCTTTATATTTTTATCTATCTATCTATCTATTTTTCTAATTATCTATCTATCTCTCTATCTATCTATCTATTGATTTGTGTATCTATCTTTCTATCTATCTATCTATCTATATATCTATATTTTAATATATCTATCTGTCAATTTGTAAATTTATCTATCTATTTATCTATTTGTCTATTAATCTATCTAACTATATATCTATCTCTTTTGTTTTCTATTAGTCTATCACTCTAAATATCTATCTGTCAATAAAAATATATATCGATCTGTCTATCTTTCTATCTAATTGTCTATCTATCTATCTATCTATCTATATTCCTATATATCTATCTCCCTATCAGTCTATCTGTCTATTTGTCTAATTATTTTTCTTTCTATAATTATATATGTACATTCATCTATTTGTCTATCTATATATTTCTCTAAATAATTTCATGTCTATCTATCTTTGTTTGTAATTATCTAACTATCTTTCTATCTAATTAAGTAACAGTCATTCTATACATATATTTTAGTCATTTCATCTATCTATTTATCTGTCTAACAATCTGTCTATCTATCTATATGTTATTATATCTATCTGTCTATTTGTCTATAAATCTCTTATTCTATTTGTCTATCTTTCTTTCAATCAATCTATCTAAATATCTAATAATATATGTATCATTCTATCTATTTCTCTATCATCTTTTTGTCTATCTATCTACAATATCTCTCTATCTATTTGATTATTTTACTATTTACCTATTTATCTATATGCCTATTTATCTCTCTGTCTATCTATATATTTGTCTATGTATTTACCATTCTATTTATCTATTTGTCTGTGTTTACCATTCTATTTATCTATTTGTCTAATTGTCTATCTGTTTATTTGTCTATTTGTCCATCTATTTATATGTCTATCTTTCTATCAATCTATCTGTCTATTTGTATATGTGTCGATCTATCTATGTATCTATATGTTTATCTATCTATTTGTCAATCTATCTATATTACTATGTGTCCATCTATCTATTTTTTTTGCTATCTATCTATCTAACTACATGCCTATTTATATATCTATCTACTAATCAATCTTTCTATCTATCTATTCATCTATCTATCTATCACTCTGTCAATCTATATTTATATTTATATTTATATTCTTTTTTATCAATCTATTTGTCTATGTCTTTCTATTTATCTATCTATCTATCTAAATACCAAATTTTCTTTCTATCTATATGTCAATCAATCTATTTGTATATCTACCTATCTGTTAATATATTTATATGTTTATCTATTCATTTTCCTATTTATCTCTCTATCAATATATGTGTATATCTGACTATATGTATATCTATCAATATTCCTATTTGTCTATCTACCTATCTAGTAATCAATCAATCTATTTATTTGTCTATATGACTATCTGTCTAAATATCTATATGTTTATTTGTTTTTCTATCTATCTGCCTATCTATTTATTTGTCAATCTAATTACTTGTCTATCTATCAATCTATCTATTCATCTATTTATAAATTTATTTATCACTTTATTTGTTTATCTATCTATTTATATGTCTAATTATCTAATTTTCAATCTATATATGGGTAAATCTACATATTTTTCTATTGACCTATTTGTATATCTATCTATTTACTATTTGACTATGAGTATATTTGCTATATATCCATTTCTAAATCTATTATTCTATCTATCTATATCTTTTTATCTATCTATGTCTTTCTATATATGTTTTAGTCTATTTGTCTATTTTTCTTTCTATCAATCTATCTTTCTGTGTGTCTATCTGTCTCTATGTAAATCTATCTATCTCTCTAATTTCCTATCTCTCTATCAATCTATCTTTCTATTTTCATATCTATCTAACTATCTATATGTGTATTTGTCGGTATGTCTATTTGCCTATCGGTCTATATGTCTATTTCTCTTTCAATCTATTTGTCTATATGAACAACTATCTATGTGTCTATCCTTGTATTTGTCTATGTGTCTAAATGTCTATCTATTTATCTGTTTGTCTATCTATTTTTCTATCTGTTAATCAATCAATCAATCTGTATACCTATCTTTTGGTCTATCAAACTAGTTCACTTATTTTTATAAGAATATTTATCTATTTAGACGTCTATCTATCTATCTATTTGTTTATCTATAGATCTATATATTAGTTTATCTATATATTTATATATCTATATGACTAAATCTCTATATTTCTATCTATTTGTCTATCTATCTTTCGGTTTATCAATTATCTTTCTGTCTATATATTTATATGTCTATCTATATCTCTATCTATCTATATGTTTATCTGTCAATCTATCCAACTATCTATCTATTTGTCTATTTATCAAGCTATTCATTTATCTATCTATCTACATATCTATCTATGTGTCTATTAGTTTATCTATATATTTATAAATCTATATATCTATATATCTAACTCTCTTTAAATATATTTATCTATCTATATCTCTATTTATTTATGTATTTGACTATCTTACTATCTGTCTATATATATATATATATATATCTATCTATCTATTTAACTATATGATTATATAGCTATCTATCGATCAATTTATCTATTTTCTATCTATCTATCCATCTCTCTATCTGCCTAGTTATCTATTTGTATATCTACTTATCTTTTAATATATTTTTATGTTTATCTATCCATTTGTCCATTTATCTATCTATCTATTTATGTGTATATCTGACTATCTATATATCTATCAATATGATTATTTGTCTATCTCTCTATCTATCTATCTACCAATCAATCTACCTTTTTATCTGGCTATATGACTATCTATTTATATATCTATATGTTTATTTATTTTTCTATCTATTTGTAAATCTAATTACTTATCTATCTATCAATCTATTTATCTATCTATTTATAAATCTTTCTATAGTTTATTTATTTATCTATCTATTTATATGTCTAATTGTCTATCTATCTATATATGTTTCAATCTAGATATTTTCTTATCGACCTATTTGTCTATCTATCTATCTATTTATCTATATAGCAGAATATTTATTCATTTCTAAATCTATTATTCTATCTATCTATATATCTTTATATCTATCTATCTATCTTTCTATATATGTTTTAGTCTATCTGTCTAGTTGTCATTCTTTCAATCAATCTTTCTATGTCTATCTATCTAGTTGTCATTCTTTCAATCTATCTTTCTGTGTGTCTATCTATCTATATGTATATTTATATATCTTTCTATTTTCTTATCTATCTATAAATCTATCTTTTTATTTTCCTATCTATCTAACAGTCTATCTATGTATTTGTCGGCATGTCTATTTGTCTAATTATTTATATGTCTATTTCTCTATCAATCTATTTGTCTATATGTACAATTGGCTATGTGTCTATGCATTTATCTTTCTATGTGTATATGAGTCTATGTGTCTTGTTCTAATTATCTATCCATCTATCTATTTTTCTATCTATTTATCTATCTTTTAATCAATCTATCTATATATCTATCTTTTGGTGTATCAAACTATTTGATATCTTTTTATAAGAATATTTGCCTATTTGGATGTCTATCTATCTGCCTATTTGTTTATCTATAGATTTATATATTAGTCTATCTAGAAATTTATATATCCATAAGTCTAAATCATTATATTTCTATTTATTTGCCTATATGTCTATCTGTCTTTTGGTTTATCCATCCATCTGTCTGTCTATATATCTATCTATCAATGTATATCTTTATGTATCTATATGTTTATCTGTCAATCTAGCTATCTATCTATTTGTCTATTTATCAAGATATCCATTTATCTATCTATTTACATATCTATCTATCTGTCTATTAGTTTATCTATATATTAATAAATCTATATATCTATATATCTAACTTTCTTTAAATCAATTTATTTATCTATCTCTCTATTTATCTATCTATCTGACTATCTAACTATCTGTCTATCAATTTATCTATATATTTGTCTATATATATATATCTATATATCTATCTAGCTATCTATCACTATTTATCTATTTGATTATATATTTATCTATCAATCTATTTATCTATTTTCTATCTATCTATTTACACTACAAGAAAATATTGATTTAGCTAGGGAATTTTAGCCAGGGAATTTTAGCTAGGGATTAATCCCTAGCTAAATTACGAATGATTATCTAGGAAATAGCTAGGGAATAGCAAGGGATTTATGTTTTTACATTAAAATAAAAATTTGCAATGGATTAGCGATGGATTAGTGATAGAATAATCTCGTAAATTCCACCTGAGAAAAAAGTGGGGAATTTAGCAACGGAATAGCTATAGATTGGCGACAGAATATTTTCATAAATTCTGCTCAAGAAAAGTGGAGAATTTAGCGATGGAATTTCTCTAGTTAATAAAATCTAGAATTTAGCGAAGGATTTAGAGACAGAATTTCCCTAGCTAATAAAATCTAAAAATTAGCAACAGCTTTAGCGACGGAATTTCATTAGCTATTAAAATCCAAAATTTAGCGAAGGATATAGCAACAGAATTTTCCTAGCTAATTACATCAGTAACATAACGACAACTTTCAGCTATGAAATTTCCTCGCTAATTACATACTAAACATAGTAATGGATTTTAGTGACGTAATTTTCCTAGCTAATTACAACTTGAAAATATAGCTATCGATTTAGAAATATAATTTTTTTTGCTAATTACATAATTGATATAGTGATGAAACTTCCCTAGCTAATTACTTCCTGAATATAGTAATGGATTTTAGTGATGTAACTTCCCTGGCTAAAAAAATCCTAAATATATCAATGGATTTAGCGAGGGAACTTCTCTAGCTAATTAAATCTGGAATATAGTGACGGATTTAGTGACTAAGTTATCTATCTATTTATATAATTATTAATCTTTTTATCTACCTTTATATTTTTTAATCTATATATCTCACTAACTATCTATTTGTCAATATAGCTATATATCTATCTATATATCTAACTATATATATGTGTGAATCTCTATATATATCTATCTACCAATCTCCGGATTTACTTATCTATATATTTGACTATTAATCTATCCTACTTTTTGTCTATCTGCCTATCCATCTATTTGAATTTTTTCTATCTATCTATTTGTCTATCTACCTATTTATCAAACTATCTATCAATTTTTGTGTGTGTGTGTGTGTGTGTGTATCAATCTATCTGATTATCTATCTAACTATATATTAGTCAATCTGTATATCTATCTATCTATTAATATATCAATCAATCAATCAATCTGTCTATCTATGTATATATCTATCTATCTTTATTTCTATCCTCCCATCTATATTTTTGTTTATCTATATATCTATCTATCTTTTTATTTTCATATCTGTCTATCTAGTTATATGTCTAATTGTCTATCTGTTTGTTTGTCTCTCTTTGTATCACTTTATCTATCTATGTTTATGTGTCTATGTGTCTATGTGTCAACGTGTCTATGTATCTATGTGTTTATGTTACTATGTGTCTATGTGTCTATGTATCTATGTGTCTATGTGTCTACGTGTCTATGTGTCTATGTATCTATGTTTCTAACTAACTAACTTTTTGTCTTTCTATCTATCAATAAATCTTTTTGTCTATCTATATATCTATTTTCCTATTTGCCTATTTGTCTAACTATGTAACTATCTGATTTTTCTAACAATCTTAGTTTATCTACCTATCTGACTATCTATATATGTATTTATGTGTCTATCTATCTATTTGTCTATCTATTTGTCTATCTATTTGTCTATCTATTTATATGTATATATATATATATATATCTATCTATCTTTTTAGTTATCTAACTATTTGTTTATCTGTCTATCTATCGATCTGTCTATTTATCTAAATGGCTATGTCTCTATCTCTTTTTCTATGTTTGAGTTTATTAGTCTATAAGTCTATGTATCTATCTATTAATCTATCTAATTTTTATATGTGTATATGTTTATATGTTTATCTTTCTATCTGTCTATCTATCGATTTTTAAATCTATCTATTGTCAATCTATCTATATATCTATCTGTCAATATATCTATTTCTCTATTTGTCTATCTATTTTATATGTATCCGTCTATCTATCTATATGTCTATCTCTATAACTATCTATTTGTTTATGTGTTTATATGTCTATATATTAATCTATGTTACTATCTATCTATCTATTTGTATATTTGTTTATGTTTCAATTTATCTATCTATCTGTCTATCTATCTATATATCTTTCTATATATATGCCTATTAGTCTATCTATCTATATATCAATCTATAAATTTATCTATGTGTGTGTGTGTATATATATATATATTAATCTATCAATTTAATTTTATAAGTGCATAATTATCTATCTATTTATTTATCTATTTGTCAATTTATGTCTTTATGTTTATATGTGTCTATCTATATATCTGTCTATTTTATATCTGTCTATCTAACTATCTTATGGTTGTTTTTTGTCTATCCATCTATCTCCCTATCTATATATCTTTTTATTTTTCTATCTCTCTATATGTTTCTTTGTCAATCGTTTTGTCTATCTATATGTTATCTATCTATCTATTTAACTACATATCTGTCTATTCATCAAATTGAATATCTATCTTTATAACTATATCTATAATTAGCTAGGAATTTCTCTTGTTAATAAAATCTAGAATTTAGCAAATGATTTAGAGATGGAATTTCCCTAGCTAATAAAATCTAAAAATTAGCAACGGCTTTAGCGACGGAATTTCCTTAGCTATTAAAATCTATAATTTAGCAAAAGATTTAGCGACAGAATTTTTCTAGCTAATTATATCAGTAACATAGCGACAACTTTCAGCTACGGAATTTCCTAGCTAATTACATACTAAACATAGTAATGGATTTTAGCGACGTAATTTTCCTAGCTAATTACAACTTGAAAATATAGCTATCGATTTAGAAATGTAATTTTTTTTGCTAATTACATAATTGATATAGTGACGAAACTTCCCTAGCTATTTACTTCGTGAATATAGTAATGGATTTTAGTGATCTAACTTCCCTGGCTAATAAAATCCTAAATATATCAATGGATTTAGCGAGGGAACTTCTCTAGCTAATTAAATCTGGGATATAGTGACGGATTTAGTGACTAAAGCTATCTATCTATTTATATAATTATTAATCTTTTTATCTATCTTTATAATTTTTAATCTATATATCTCACTATCTATTTGTCTATATAGCTATATATCTATCTATATATCTAACTATATATGTGTGTGAATCTCTATATATATATCTATCTGCCAATCTCCCGATTTACTTATCTATATATTTGACTATTTATCTATCTTACTATTTGTCTATCTGCCTATCCATTTATCTGAGTTTTTTCTATCTATCTATTTGTCTATATAACTATTTATCAAACTATCTATCTATTTGTGTGTGTGTGTGTATATATATATATATATCAATCTATATGACTATCTATCTAACTATATATTAGTCATTATGTATATCTATCTATCTATCTATTAATATATCAATCAATCAATCTGTCTATCTATGTATATATCTTTCTTTCTTTCTATCCTTCTATCTATATTTTTGTTTATCTGTATATCTATCTATCTTTTTATTTTCATATCTGTCTATCTAGCTATATGTCTAATTTTCTATCTATCTGTTTATCTCTC
Source organism: Sapria himalayana (assembly GCA_029783825.1). Lineage (NCBI taxonomy): Eukaryota > Viridiplantae > Streptophyta > Magnoliopsida > Malpighiales > Rafflesiaceae > Sapria > Sapria himalayana. The sequence continues at coordinate 438,428 of JAREIK010002528.1, read as the reverse complement.
TTTGTATCACTTTATCTATCTATTTTTATGTGTCTATGTGTTTATGCTACTATGTGTCTGTGTCTATGTGTCTATGTGTCTATGTGTCTATGTGTCTACGTGTCTATGTGTCTATGTATCTATGTTTCTAACTAACTAACTTTCTGTCTTTCTATCTATCAATAAATCTTTTTGTCTATCTATATATCTATTTTCCTATTTGCCTATCTGTCTAACTATGTAACTATGTGATTTTTCTAACAATCATAGTTTATCTACCTATCTGACTATCTATATATGTATTTTTGTGTCTATCTATCTATTTGTCTATCTATTTGTCTATCTATTTATATGTATATATATATATATATATATATATATATATATATATATATATCTCTCTCTTTTTAGTATCTATCTATTTGTCTATCTGTCTATCTATCGATCTGTCTATTTGTCTATTGGCTATGTCTCTATCTCTTTTTCTATGTTTGAGTTTATTAGTCATTAAGTCTATGTATCTATCTATCAATCTATCTAATTGTCTATATGTCTATCTGATTATATGTTTATCTTTCTATCTATTTATTTATTGATTTTTAAATCTATCTATTATCAATCTATCTATATATCTATCTGTCAATATATCTATTTGTCTATTTGTCTATTTGTCTTTCTATTTTATATGTATCCGTCTATCTATCTATATGTCTGTCTCTCTAACTATCTATTTGTTTATGTGTCTATATGTCTATATATTAATCTATGTAACTATTTATCTATCTATTTGTATATTTGTTAATGTTTCAATTTATCTATCTATCTGTCTGTTTATCTATCATTCTGTCTATCTATATATCTGTCTATACATATGACTATTAGTCTATCTATCTATATATCAATCTATAAATTCATATATATGTATATATATATATATATAAGTCTATCAATTTAATTTTATAAGTGCCTAATTATCTATCTATTTATTTATTTATATGTCACTTTATGTCTTTATGTTTATATGTGTTTATCTATATATTTGTCTATTTTCTATCTATCTATCTAACTATCTTATTGTTGTTTTTTGTCTACCCATCTATCTCCCTATCTATATATCTGTTTATTTGTCCGTCTCTCTATATGTTTTTTTGTCTATCTTTCAATCTATCTATATGTTATCTATCTATTTATCTTTCTACATATCTATCTATTGATCAATTTGAATATCTATTTTTATAACTATATCTATATGTCTATTAGTCTATCAATCTATCCGTCTTTCTGTCTATCTGTCTATATATATAAATTGATAGATAAACAGATAGATAAATAGATAAACAAATATATAAATAGATATATATATATAGATAGAAAGATAAATAGATGCATAGATATATAGATAGATAGAGAGATAGTTAAACAGATAGATAGATAGATAGAAGTTAAACTAGTAGATAGATAGATAGATATACAAATAGCTAGATAGACACAAAGATGGATTGTTTGATTGACACATTGATCAGATAGATTTATAGATCGATAGATAGATAAATAGATGGATAAATAGATAGATAAATAGATGGATAGATAGATAGATAAATAGACAGATATAAACACAAATAGATAAACAAATAGAGATATAGATAAATAGAAAGAAAGATAGATGAATATATAAATAGATGAAAGATATATAAATAGACAGATTAATTGATTGATTTGTAGAAAATTGATAGACAAATTGGTTCACAAGTGTTAGATAAATTGTTAGATTGATTTATAGACACATTGATGGATAGATTGATAAATAGATTAATAGGCAGATTGATATACAATTAGATAGAAAAATAGATAGAGAGATAGATAGAATGTTAGATATATATATACATAAAAAATGACAGATAAATTGAAATAAAGATAGAAAGACACATAGATTGACATATAGTTTGATAGATTGATAGATAGATAGATAGATAGAAAGATATACAGATTGATTGATAGATTAATAAAGATTAAAAAAAGATTGATAGAAAGATTTATAAACAAAATGATAGGTATATTGATATAATGATAGATCGATAGTTAGATAGATTGATTGATAGATAGATTAATAGACAGATAGAAATAAACATAAATAGATAGATTGATTGATTGAAATATAATTTGATCGACATATTTATAGACAAAATAATAAACAGATTGATACATAGATATATATATATATATAGAAAGTTAGATAGATGATAGATAGATAGACAAATAGATAGTTAGATAGATATACAAATAGATAGATAGATAGACAGATAGATAGATAGACAGATAGATAGACAGATAGATTTAAAGAGATATTGTACGATAGAAAAAGAGATAGATATAAATATAGATAGTTAGATAGATAGATAAACAAATAAATCGATAGATAGATACAATTTTTGATCAACATATTGATATATAGATTGATAGACTGATTTATATAGAGATTGAAAGATAAATTGATAGAAATATAGATAGATTGATTGAGTGATTGATATATAGATAGATAGACACGGCTAGATTGATTGATTGATAAATACACAAATAAAAGATAGATTGATATTCATATTGGTCGATAGATTGATAGACAGATTGATGGATAGATTGAAAGACTGATATTTTGATAGGCGGATAGACAATTAGATAGAATGATAGATAGACAAAAAGATAGAGAGATAGATAGACATATAGATAGACTGATACATGGATAGACAAATAGATAGATAGACAAATAGATTGATATAAATATAGTTATATAGATAGACATTTATATAGATTAATATCTAGATAGATGTATAGATAGATAGATAAAAAGATAGAAATAAAATATAGATAGGCAAATAGATAGAGAGAAAGATAAACAGATAGATTGATAGATATAAAGAATGATAACTAGAAAGAATGACAGACATATATATAGACTTATAGAAATACAAATAGAAAGAAAGAAAGATAGATAGATAGATATATTGGTAGATACATAGACAAATAGACAAATAGATAGACAATTAGATAAATACGCAAAATGACAGACAAATAGCTAGATAGACATATAGGAAGACTGATAGACAAATAGATATACAAATAGATAAACAAATAGATAGATAGAGAGATATATAGATAGATAGATAGATATTGAGATAGAAAGCTAGATAGATAGATAGATAGATAAATAGATAAAAAAATTGATAAATCGATAGATAGAAAGATTGATAGATATATAGATTGATAGATAAACAGATAGATACATGGATACATAGACAGACTGACAGATAGATAGATAGACAGACATACAAACAAACATAGAGATAGACATATAAATAGAGAGAAATGTAGACAGGTAAATAGATATATAGATAATCAAATAGATTGATAAATAAATAGACATATAGATAGGCAGATAGATAGACAAATATATATACAAAAAGATAGATAGTTAGATAGATTGTTTAATAGACAAATTGATAGATAAATTAATAGATAGATTTATAGATACATAAATAGATAGATTAATAGACAGATAAAAAATAGATTGACAAATAGATAGACATATACATAAATAGATAGATAGACAGATTGATCAATAAATTGATGGACAGATTGAAATGTAGATAGATATATAAATAGTAGAAAGATAGATAGAAAAATAGATAGGGATAAAAGAAATAGATAGATAGACAAATAGATAGAAAGCTAGATATACAGCTTGATAGATACATGGATAGGTAGATAGATTGATAGATATATAGACATATAGATAAACATATATATATATATATATAGATAAATTAAATAGATACATAGATAGATAGAAAAATAAACAAATAGATAGATAGACAAACTGATAGATAGATATCTACACACGCATGAAGATAGGCATTTAGACAGACAAATAGAAAGATAGATTGGTACATAGTCAAAAAGAAAGAAAGAAAGATAGATAGATAGTTATCTAGATAGATAGAAAGATCGAAAAATATATAGACAGAAAGATTGGTTAATCGATAAATACATAGATATAAAGTTAGAACATATAGATAGACCGATAGAAAGAGATATATATATATATATATATATACACATTCAAATAGACTAATAGACTATAGATAGGCATATAGACAGATTTACAAATAGACAAAAGTCTAATATATAGATATAAAAATATATGGATGGATAGATAGACAATAAAATAAATAGGTAGACAAAAAGACATATAGATATAAAGATAATAGATAAACAGAGAGTGACATATTGATAGACAGATAGAAAGTTAGATAGACATATAGTAAGATAGATAGATATGGAGACAGTTAGAATGATAGTTTTGAAGACATTTTCATAGGCAGATAGATATACAGATAGCTAAATAGATAGATAAAAAGATAGATAGATATAGATAGTTAGACAGATAGATAGAAAGATAAAAAATAAATATATAGATAAATAAATTCATTGATTGATAGATTAATAGATAGATAACATATTGATCACTAGAAAGATTGATAGAAATAATGATAGAAAGATATATATATATATAGTTACACAGATTGATAGATAAATAGATATATACACATATAGATAGTGAGTTTGATAGTTAGATAAATAGATAGTTAAATAGATAAATAGATTATTACACAGATAGACAAATACATAGATAGATAGATATACATTTTGATTTATAAATAGATAGACAGATAGACAAATAGATAAACAAATATATAAATAGATAGATAGATAAATAGATGGATAAATATACTTATAGATAGAGAGATAGTTAATTAGATAGTTAGATAGAAGTTAAACTAGTAGATAGATAGATAGATAGACAAATAGCTAGAAAGACACATAGATGGATTGTTTGATTGGCACATTGATAGATAGATTGATAGAGTGATAGATAGACAAATTGATAGAAAGATTGATAGATAAATAGGTGTGTAGATAGATAAATAGATAGATAAAAAGACAAATAGATAAATAAATAGAGATATAGATATATAAAAAGATAGATAGATGGATAGATATATAGATAGATATATAAATAGATACAAAAATAAATAGATTTGTAGACAGAATGATAGACATATTGATTCATAAATGTTTGATTGATTGATAGATAGATTTATAGACATTGATAGATTGATTGCTAAATAGATTAATAGGCAGATTGATAGACAAATAGATAGAAAAATAGATAGAGAGATAGATAGGATATTAGATAAATATATACATAAAAGATGACAGATAAATAGAAATAAAGATAGATAGAAATATAGATTGACATATAGTTTGATAGATAGATTGGAAGATAGATAGATAGATAGATAGAAAGTTCGATAGAAAGATATACATATTGTTAGATAGATTAATAGAAAAATTAATAAACAGATTAATAGATAGATTCATAAATAGATTGATAGATATATAGATAGATAGATTGATTGATTGATAGATTAATAGACAGCTAGAAATAAATATACATAGAAAGATTGATTGATTGAAAGACAATTTGATCGACAGATTGATAAACAAATTAATAGACAAATTGATACATAGATTGATAGATAGAAAGATAGATAGATTGATTGATTGATTGATATATATATATATAGTTATATAGATAGATAGATAGACAGACAGACAAATAGATAGATAGATAGTTAGTTAGTTAGATAGATAGATAAATAGATAAATAGATAGATAGATAGATAAATAGATAAATAGATAGATAGATAGATAAATAGACAAATTGATCGACAGATTGATAGATAGATAGATAGATTAATTTATAAAGAGATTGAAAGACAAATGGATAGAACTATAGATAAATAGATAGAATGATATATATATAAACATAGAGATATATTGATTTATTGATTGATTGATTGATAAATAGACAAATAAACAGATAGATTGATAGTCATATTGATCAATAGATTGATTGAAAAATTGATATATGTACACATCCCTAGCTAAATTTATAAAAAATTTAGCTAGGGATGATATATCTGTATAGAAAAATAGTTATTTCATATAGACAAATAGATTGATTAATTGATTGATATGTAACTAGGTACATATATTGAAAGATAGATAGATAGATAGATAGACATTTACATAGACAGATATATAGATAGTTATATTAACAAATAGATAGATATATAGATAGAAAGATATAAAAATTGATAGATAGATATATAGAATAATGGATAGATAATTATATAGAGAATAAATAGACAGAAAGATTGATTGATTGATAGAGAATTAGAGATTTAGAAAGATAGATTGATAGATAAACAAATAGATTGACATATATATATATAGATAAATAGATAGATAGACAAATAGAAGACAAATAGATAGACAAGCTGATAGAGAGATACATAGATAGGTAGAGAGATAGATAGATAGATAGATAGATAGAAAGATAGTTAGAGAGAGATAGATTGATATATATATTTAGATAGATAGTTATATAGATAGAAAGATAGATAGATACACATATAGATAGATAAATAAATAGACTTATAGATAGATAGATGCTCAAATTGATAAATAGATAGATAAATACATAGATAGAGAGATAGATTGACATATAGATGGACAAATAAATATATATATATCACAAGATAGATAGATAGCTATAAAGATATATATACACATTGATAGACATATTAATAGATAGATTGTTAAATAGATAGATTTACAAATAGATAGACAGATTGATATATAGATAGATCGATACCTAGATAAATTGATAGATAGATAAAAAGATAGATAAATAAATAGATAGAAAGATAAACAAATAGATAGATATAAAGATAGAACAATAGTTAGACATATAGATAGATAGATAGATAGACAAATAGATAGATAGATTGATAGTTAGAACGATAGATAGACACAACAATATGAAGATTTATAAGCAAATCAATAGATAGATAGAAAGATAGATAGATTGATTGATTGATAGACATGTAGATAGACGAAAAGATAGACGTATAGATAGACTTATAGATAGATGGATAGATAGAGAGATAGATGGATTGATAAATAATCAGATAGATAGATAGATAGATAGACTTATAGATATACAAATAGATAAATAGATATTCAAGTTGATAGACATATTGATAGATACATTGATAGACAGATTGATCGATAGATAATAGATACATTTATAGATAGATAGAAAAATTAATATACAGATAGTTAGATAGATAGATTGGTAGATAGATAGATTGACAAATAGATAGATAGACAAATAGATAGATAGATTGATAATAGACAAATAGATCGATAAATAGATATATAGATAAATAGATAGACAGATAGATATATAAAAAGATAGACAGATATATAGATAGATAGATAGATAGATACACATATAGATAGAAAAATAGATATATAACTAGATGGGTAGATAGACAGATATAGAGATATTTGAAAGATACATATTTAGATAGATAGACAGATATAGAGATATTTGAAAGATACATATTTAGATAGATAGCCATATAGATATATAGATAGATACATACATAAACAGACAAATATTTATATAGATAGACATATAGATATACTGATAGATAGATACATATACAAACAGATATATATAGTTAAATAGATATATAGAAAGATAGTTGGATAGATAGATAGAAAAATAGATAGACATAAAAATTGACAAATAGATAGACAGATACATAGATAGAAAGATTAAAAGATAGATATATAAATTAATAGGTTGATAGTTAGATAGATAGATAAATTGATAGAAAGATAGATAGACAGATAGATAGATAGATTGATTGATTGATAGAAAGATAGATAGAGAGACAAATAGTTATATAGCTAGATTTATTGATTGATTGATAGAAATATATATATAAGATATACAGATAGATAAACAGATAGATAGACAGATTGATAAACAGATAGATAGATATATAGATAGATTATCAGATAGATATATAGATAGATTATCAGATAGATATATAGATAGACAAACATATAGATCACTACAAAAAATGTCTATTTAGCTTGTAAATTTAGCAAGGGAATTATCCCTAGGTAATTCACGAGGGATTTGCTAAATAATAGCAAAAGATTTTTTATTTTACCTTGAATTACAAATTTACGAAGGATTTCTAATAGATTAGTGATAGAAATTTTTGATTAAAAATTGTCCTTGGTTAATATTGTGATAGATTTTCATGTAAAGAATGGCAGCAATTTTAGCAATGGGTTTAGCGATAGATCATCTCTAGCTAATTATTTCGAGACAAATTCATCGCTAAATAATTATTTTAATTTTTTTATGATTTTATATTTAATTATAAGTGATTATTCCTTAAATGATAATTTTCACAAAATATATGCCTTTATCTAGAGATTTTTGCTTAGCTATTTAGGCTGGGAAAATATCTATCACTAATCTTTAAAGATTAATTTTTTATAACATTTTATTTGTTTTAATATTTTATGTAATTTTGTATATTAAAGGTATTTCATGGTCTATAATTAAGCGATCCTTGAAAGATACATTCTCCTCATATAATTATAAAAATAGGATATTTTAAATAAATAATTTCAAATATATATTAATACGAAAAATATTTACATTAATAAAGACTAAAATAACTATTTTATGATTATAAAATTTTTAATAAATTATACATACATTTTTTTAAAAATTTTTAATTATGAAATTTAAATATTTGTATTAAAAAACATTAAATAATTAATTCTATAATTATAATAATTTATAAGATATTTTAAAAAATAAATGAATATAAATTAAAATTTCTTTTAATAAAAAGCTAAAATAATTTATTGTATGATTTAATAAAAGATATTTACAAAAATATTTGAATTAATAAATACACTAGTAAATATTAATATTATTTAAAGTTAAAAACAATATCTTCTTTGATTATAGAAAACTTTTTAAAATATTATGACTAAATAATTTCAAAATTATGAATTATAAATAAAATTTAAAATTTTTCATAAAATTTAAAAGAACATAAATTGATAATTAAAGATAAATACATAGATGTTTGCACCTACTAAAATTTATAAGAATTAAATAATTCAGTAAGATTTTTACTTTTAGCTTTTTATATTCTGCCTTTATTAAAATAATAAATATAACTTTTTTTTAATAATCTTCTAACTTTAAGTAATTTTTAGAATTTTATAAATTATAAATTATGTCAAATAATATGAAATTTTAAGCCTTTAAAATTTTTTCATATTATCTTTATAAAAATTGATATGAATTCTTAAAAATTTATAAACATAAAATATATATATTTATATTTTTAACATAAAGAGTATTTTATAACTTTTAGGAGAGTGACTTAAAGACCAATCATATTTTCATATGTGTCTTGTAATATGAAGTTTGCAAATTTTGTTGTCATTTGATTTTTTTTTTCTAGTTATAAGGCTATACATTTATTTTTTGAATTTATTTATATATTTATTGTTTTATTAATTTGATAATTAAATATTATAAGATGTTTGTTTTTTCATTTGTACCTTGCTACACGAACATAAACTTGTTGAAAATATTTTATAATAATAAAAATCTGAGTTTTTATGTATTTTATATTTTTATTGTTTATTTAATATTTTGATAATGAAAAATTAAATTATTTTGGGAATTTTAAAACTTCAAAACACTACCATTCTGTGTTCACTTGTTGTCGAGACTATAGTGACAACTCTAACAAGCATCAAACTTTTCCATAGTTTTCCTCTCTCTCTTTACATGGATACATCCTAACCTATTAGTAGAGTAAGCGAGAATTCCTTCAGCTATAAGTTTCTTATTTATTTGAGGTATGCTTTATAACCTAACTTTTCATCGATTATCTTAATGCAGAAGTGTGTTATTTTAGCAGACATTTAGATAGATAGATAGATAAATAGATAGAAAGATAAATATCTACTATATAATTTGGCTAGTGATAAAATCAAATCTATACATGCAAAAGTATCTTAAGCATTTGATAGGTTTGCACTGTATTATACATCAATTATATGTATTTAAATATTATTTGTCTACATTATTAATGAACACAATGTGTTCATTAATAAGGTATGCATCTCCAAGCATACCTTATTAATTACAATTAGTGATTAATAATGTTGTATATAGAGAAAATATTTTTAAAATTTATAAATCTGAGAGGTTAGAAAAATTTGAATATATACTTATAGACAAGCATACCATATTTCTCTAAAATTTATATATTTACTAAATAGTGTATATACATTTTGGCTATTTATTCGCAAGTGTCAGACATTATCATGAGCCTTTCTATTTATCAACATATACTATTGTAATAGACATATTGTTAGGGTAATGAAGACAGTTATATACGGACAATCCATTGGAAGATAATTAGATACGAAAAAAATGAATTCTGATTGTCTATATATAATTCAGTGAGATGGAGATATGTATATGCAATTTGAAGGAGAAGAACAAAGAAACTCTTACTTGGATTCAGAAGAATAGTAGATAGACTAATAGATAGATAGAAATATAGATAGATAGATAGATATAAAAATAGAAAGATAAACAGATAGATTGATACATAGACAAAAAGATAGATAGATAGATAAAAAGAAAAATAGAAAGACAAATAGATAGATAGATATATATATATATATATATATATATAAAGAGAGATAAAAAGATAGATAGATAGATAAATAGATAGATAGAGAGGTAGATAGATAGATAGACAAATAATAAATATATAGACATATAGATAGATAAATAAATAGATAGACAAATGACATATAGATAAATAGATAGATAGATAAATAGATAGATAGATAAAGAGACAGATAGATAGATAAAAAGATAAATATACAAATAGAAATACAAATAGATAAACAAATAGATAAACAAATAGATAAATAAATAGATAGACAAATAGATAGAAAATATATATATATATATATATATATATAGAAAGATAGATAAAAAGATAGATTAATAGATAGATAGACAGACATATAGTTAGATAGATAGATAATTCGATATAAAGATAGTTAAATAAAAATATAGATAGATAGATAGTTAGATAGACATATAGATAAATAGATAATATAGATAGATATATAGATATATACACAAATAGATAGACATATAGATAGATAATAGATAGATAGATTGGGTGAGAGATATACAGATAATAGACATATAGATAAAGTGATAGATTTATAGATAGAGATATAGATAAATATACAGATAGATAGACATATAGATAGATCGAAAGATAGACAAATATATAGACAGATAATAGACAGATAGATAGAGTGATAGATAGACAGATAATAGACACAAAGATAGAGTGATATATAGACAAATAAAAAGATAGATAGATAGACATATAGATAGGAAAACCGATAGATAGATAGATAAACATATAGATAGATAGATAGATAAAGACATAAATAGGCAAACAAATAGATAGATAGAAAGATAGACATATTGATAGAAAGAGTAAGATAGATAGACAGATTGATAGACAGACACATATATAAATTGATAGAAAAGAAGAAAGAAAAAAAGAAAAAATAGAATGAAAGAAAGATATATAAATAGAAAGATAGAAAGATTGATTAATAGACAGTTAAATAAATAGATAGATAAAAAATATATAGATAAATAGATAGACAAATTAATTGAAAGATATAGAAAAAGATACATAGATAGATAAATACAGATTTAGATAAATATATAGATAGATAGATAGATAGACAGACAAATAGTTAAACAGACATAAAAATAGATAGATAGATAGACCGACAAATAGCCATATAGGCAAGCATGTAGATTATTAGACATATAGAAAGATAGATAGGAAGACAAATAGACAGACAAAAATATAGATTGATAGATAAACAAATAGAAAGACAGATTGATAGATTTCTTGATTGATAGATAGATAGACAAATACATAGATAGATAAATAGACAGATGGATAGATTTATTGATATATAGATTGATAGACAAATTGATCAA